>JANAVB010036973.1:72500-75000 GCA_029216955.1 Iris pallida | reverse complement strand
TTAAGTGCGTACGTCTGCCACAAGTATGTCGTGACTATCACGTTATCTCCGGGTGCCGTCGGAGAGTGTTGGTTGCACGAAGTGCAACGAGTTAGGGGATATTGGGTGCACGAAGTGCAATGAGTTATGGAATGATGGTCGTGCGAAGTGCAACGAATATGGTGATATTGGCTGCATGAAGTACAACGATATGTGTGGTCGGTCGCACGAAGTGCGAGGAGTTATGTGTTGGCGGTCGCACAAAGTGCGAGAGATATGTGTTGTTGGTTGCACGAAGTGCAACGGGTCGATATGTGAGGCGATACGTATTATGTGACTACGGAAATAGTTATGTGTTATCGGTTGCACGGAGTGCAGCAAGTCGTGGATCGTTCGTTGCATCGGTGCGACGAGTCGATACGGTATGATGTGCGTAGTATGGCTATGCGGATGGATAGCAAAATGTTGTTCGAGATTGAGTAAAGACCTTAAGTATCGAGACTAAGTTGTTGTACGAGCTGCAACGTGCGGGATTCGAAGATCGTGGATGCGATAGTAACGAATCGAGTTGGTCGCTAAGTCGAGTTGAGTAGGCGAACGTGTATGTTGGCCATATGTTGCGTTGAGCTTGGAATAAGCGAATGTTGCGGGTGTGATCGAGATGATCACCATAACACGGTTAGATTGAATGAGTTTCAAACTTAAGCTAACGTTAGAGCTGGGATCGGAAGGATCACCATACGGGACGGTTAAGTTGAAATAGAAGTCGGACCTATACGAAGTGTGATGTCGAGTAATGACTCGATTCCGAGTGGTATATGCAATACCAACTATGCGAGCAAGTATAGCAAAGTATTGTGTCGATAACGATAGGCTCGATCCTGAGTGGTATATGGGATACCACTTAGCGATGGTTATGTTAAGCCGGTTGGTGACTTGCGATAGGTTTCGTCGAAACGATTATGTTGTTACGGTATGTTTGTCCGCAACGGATGGAATGGTATCGAGACTCGAGTGGAAATGATGCGATAGGAGTCGATATAAGTATGCTTGTGAATTAGTTAAATGAGCATGCGTGAAGTCGTGCCTACGGAGGATACGTCGGACGAGGATTCGCTAAGTATAAGTCGAACGATAGGCCGAGCATATGTGAACGAATGTTACGTTGAGGAAATGGTCGACCCGGTCGAACTTATGTTGAGTTAGTACGGAGACGTCTTCGGAACGAATTGAGTAGGTACGGAGAAATTGTACGAACGAATTTGGGTTAATGCAGTGAGTCGGTAGCACGATTTGGAAGTACGAGTTAGGGATATGAGAAGTGATTTGTGCGAGACTTGATTCGTATTCGAGTTCGGATAATGGCAATGATTGCAACGGGTTTGAGCTTATGAGAAAGGAAGATGTTCAAGTTATGCATGTCGACGATGGTATTGAGGCGTATCAAAGACGATATGTAATAACTCGGGGATACTCTGATCGAATGAACGAAAAATTATGTTGAGCATTGTTGTTGGATGAATAAGATGCAAGTTAAGTTGATGGCAGTTTGGATGATAACGGTAGGAACGCTTCGGAGAATTTGAGAGTCGATGGATGTTGCTCGGATGAAATCGAAAGTGTCTGGATTGCTTCGCGGATCACCACTATGTTGACATTCTTGTCTTGAGCGAGCGCAACACCAGCCTCGCACATGCGTCACGTCAAATTTGGATGATCATTCCGCGTGAGCACTGGTATGGTGATTCATCCAGTGGGGATGATCGAACTTGCAAGGCGTGGCAATTTGGATATGGATTTGTGGTTTGATGCGAATGTGGAATTGAGGATGGTGCGATATTGTTGACGGTAGTATACAAGTGATTCGAATAGTTAACGGCGCATCAGTTGTGCGGGGATGGATAAATTATGGATTGGTATGTCGGATTGGGTAAAGTTCTATAGGAAATGTCGGGAATTGATTTGGCTCCGCGATAGGATATAGCATGGTTCGTTGTAACTGTCCCTCGTTGATGATCTTCAATTATCGAGCGTAGTTTCGGGGCAGATGACCCTAGAAGACTTGACCGCCAAATCAAGTAAATGTTGAAGTCCCATAGGATGACCCTAAGGAAGTCGCGTAAGAAGGATAAGGAATGAGGAAGTGGATGTTGAGGAACGTGCTTAGCGTAGTGACGCGGTAAGGCGATTGCAAGGATTTTGCAATGCGCGAGAGCAACGAATAGTAAGAGCGATCCTAAGAGTTGTGTCGTAGATCGATTTGAGTAACGGTTAGGCTATGTGTATTGAGCGCGCGATCTATGCTACGAAACGAACTAGTCGGGATGGAATCGAAGTTTGAGTAAGGGATTTGTACTCGGTCGAGAATCGGGGATGAGCATATCGTAAGAGACCTTGGGTCGGAAAGATTGTTGCCTTTGAGCATCGTAGACTCAAGTTGACCTCTTGTGTCGAAAGAGCGCGAGCATGATGTCTGGATAAGTTGCCTAGCGGGGGTAGCCCCAGACTCGATGCGCGGGTA
>JANAVB010036973.1:62500-67500 GCA_029216955.1 Iris pallida | reverse complement strand
GGCTATCGGTAAGAAATCACTTAAATATGATACATGCAGTATATGTTGGTTGAATGGTCTGCTTAATCATATGCTAAACAAGTTAATGATATGATGTTGCCTTTAAATGAGAACTTGCTTAACATGTTAACTTCAGTATGCTAGAAAGATGCCTTGCTATGAACATTGCTCAACCATAACATACATGCTAAGTGATGCTTGAAGTGAGAACTGTTATAACATGTTAAAGATGTTAATGTTAACGATGCCTCAATGATGCCTTTGCATGATAATACCAAGAATGCTAAATGATATGTCCACATGAATGCCACTAAGAATATGTTTACATGCTTCACTCTGATTATTGCCCATGAATTGTAAACTGATGCTAGGCCCAAGTAGAAAGATCATTCTCATAAATACTTGCTTAAATGATCACTTTAATGTTGGTTTATGTGAGTGGGTTGGATTCTCTCGCCAGTACATAGATGATGTGCTGACCCACGTTTTGTGGGCAGGTGCTCGTGCTTGGAATGTTCTACACACGGAGATTGGTTTGATTGGTCCCGCGGCATCGAAGATTTGTTGGGCATACAGAAGCTCTCCTTGTACAAGATGATGTCTTCAGTTTATAAAGGACATAATGTATGGAACATTGTAATCAGTTGTACCAGTGAGATTGTAAGCCAAGTCGGTATATCGAGTTGTAATCCATTGTATCCAAATATCAAATGTAAGCTGTATAGTATTGTTCAGTTGGTTTCCAATGTAAAGAGAGATGTACTGTAATCATTGTACTTCAACACAAGTCTTGTACTCTTCTTCAATTATCAATAAAGAGAACAAAGTTCTATATATCTCAGTGTGGCTTCAAGTTACTCTTTTTCTCCGCTGCTATAAAGAAGTGATGTACTTCTATTCAATGAGAAAGATTGTCCTCATTAAATTCAATTTATCTGCTTCTGCCGCTGCGATGTGTTCCTATTTGAAGAATAATCGATTATGTACCATCTTTGCCTTGTACAAGTGCAATACCAGACTTGTACGGCATCACGCCCAAGCGAGGACGATCGATTCCAAGAGATAAAATATGTGAAGAAATGACTCTACGAATCGGGGCGTGACAAATTGGTATCAGAGCACGGCTTTACGTCCTTGGTCTCTTCTTTGATTCATTTCAAATCAAAGTTGCATCGATGATTGACTAAGTTGCTTCCGCGATCACTCAACGTTGCTTCCGTGATTAAATCAGAGATTGCTTCCGCGATTATGCTGTTGTTATTCTGTAATCATCCTTACGTGGTTCGTGTTTGAAAGTTTTTTTTTGACCCTCTTGGCTGCTCACTGGATGATCCATACAATAAGTCTATATACATTGTGATGCCCCTGAATGAATGATTGTTGTTGGTTTGGACACAAATAACCCAACAATGACTCGATGCCATAGTATGCTATAGTATGAATGCTGGTTGGAATTATGGGAATAGAAGAAAGTGGCTATGTATGCTGTAACAAGTTGGGAATTGCATGTGATGTTGAGAAGGATTTGGGAATGAAATAATTGATGGATGAGTTCGACATAACTGGTGAGTCGACTCAGGGGTGATGACTAGTACTTTTGAGACCTTAAAAATGTTGGCTTATGATATTAAGACCCTGAGATGTTGGCTAAGTGTTGTGATCATTGCAGATCATGAATGTCCGGAATAGAATTGGGTTGGTATTGTTTAAGGATGGCTTCGTTTCTGAGTGGTATATTGCCTCTACCACCTCAGAACGAGATGTATGTTGACCCTTTCCATAGGATAGCAATGAGACTATCTGCGAGTACTGGGTAGTACCGAGACTTAGCTGGGAGTTATGAATTGTTGCTAGATGACTCGAGTGTCCCTTGACGGAGATGATATATTGGGTAGCGAGATTTTCGAAAATTATAACTGCTGGCTTGGTTAGAAATTATTTAGTCGAGTGATGACTCAGACTAGTAAGACCGTTAGTATGCTATGGGTGAATGGATTTGGCTAGAGAATATTGTGGCTTAGAACATCTGAATGTTGACTTCGATTGGTTGGATGCAAATCAAATGTGGCTAATACAAAGTTGGTTGCGTAGCTGAAAGTTTTGAAAATATTATCGGTGAACCAAAGGAATATTAGAGATCTGTGTTGTGACCCTAAGGTGTAATAGATGTTAATCTATCTTGATCACCAAAGGATAGTCATTGCCTAGGTGCATGTATGCTTAGAAATTTAAATGGATTAGACAAGTAACAAGTAGCCACCTTGACTATTTGTGTTGCCTAGAGGATGGTTAATTGATACATGAATTGTCGGATTGAATGGAATGAACTACTCGACCCTTGAGGTAGGAAATTTTAAGAATGTCCATACGAGATTTTGACGGCTGGGTAAAGAATGAGATTTAAGAATGCCCGTAAGATAGTTTGATAATTGATGAAACGAATGGGAATTAGAAATTGCAAATGTGTTGGATAAAGTTGGTATATGTGACTGTTGGATTGGGATATAGTTTGCTGGCTTATGACTTAGAGATGTGACTTTGTCATACAGACCGAATAGTTTGATTCCATAGTTATGTTATGACTATCAGGAATCAATGACCCTTGAATAGTTAGCCTTGGCTTATCGGTTCGTATGAGTACAAAAGGATTTGAAATAGAAATTGAATCATTAGGAATTTACTTGATGGATTATTAGAATGATGATAATCATATGTCGGATTGGGATTGACCGTGATGTTGATAGATCGATCTTAGTCGATCGTTGGATAAAGTCTAGAATGAGCCTCTGTGGGAATTATTTCCTTGAGGAAGACCCTGGATAGATAGACTTGTCCCTAGCGACCAGTTGATGACTTACCAATTGTTGGCACAGCCGACAATGGAGATTCGAATTCAGACTGAGTTGAAACCCATAGGTTTGGGTAGAGTTCTTTAGAACTGTTAGTTGCTTGTTGGCCCTAAGAATAAGAAACTAGCATGATCCCTAGTAGCCGCCCACTCTAGGGAAGTCACCTGAATGATTAGTTATAGCTGTCGGTATAGCTAACCATTGAGACTGGACTGTATAATAGGATGACCGTTGGCTACCGTAGGATAACCTTGTGGCATTGAATGAGAGATGGTGATGAGTACGACCTAAGAATGATATGTTGTATGTGTATACTCCCAACTTGTACCTTAGAGCTGTTTGACCTTTGAGGATTATGTGTCGGCCTATAGCGGGAACTAGAGTTGTGGGATGAGACTTCAGTAGTATTTATCGAGTAGTGAATTGTTATATGAGATGGAATTGACGGCTCACGACGGGAATGTTGGATAGGTATCTACAGTCGGGTAGCTGGGTTAACCTTGACTATTGCATAGAATTGTACCCTTGGCTTGGGTAATCGATAGCTGGTTGATGTCGGATTGTATCTTTTGGAAAAGATGAACTGCCTCGGTGAGAAATACTGTTGGATTCGGAAAGGAATATGATTGCATGTTGTGAACTATTGATATGAATGGCTCTAAGTTAGACCCTTGATCGAATGTTAGAAATGTTGTGCTTGGATAGAGAGCCTAACCAAGTTATCCCTGATATTGAGTATTGTGGCTGGAAGATACTGATGGTGGCAAGTGAATAAAGAAATAAGTCAATTGAAAGGATGCTAAGTCGAATTTAGAAAAGAGAATTATATTGTGGCTGATCGAATCGCACTAACATGGAAGTTGGCTGAAGTACATATGTTTTGGGGACGCCTAAAATATGTGTATGGATCCAGCTGAAGTGATTGGTTGCGACAGAGATAACATTATGGGAAGAATTTATTGCACTAGCACGGACTTTGGCTGAAATGCATATATTTTGGGGACGCCTAAAATATGTGTATGGATCCAAACAAAGTGATGTGTTGCGACCAAGATACAATGGAAGGAAAATGTTGGTGAATCAATGAGAAGTTACAAATATTTAGAAAAGAAAAAGATGGATTGAAATCGTCGATGGATTAGAATGATACAGTTGGATAGCTATTTTGAAATGACGGAGTGTGCTGAAAAGAATATTGAATTGAAGCTGAATGAGTAACTCATGGTGATTAAGTGAATCTAGTGGATGAGTTGTTTCTTTAAGTTTCGAGGACGAAACTTTTTCTGAGTGGTATATTATGTAATGCCCCGCTCCGCACGAGGCATTTGATTGGCTTATTGGATGCTATCAAGATGTTGGACCGTGACTTAAGTGGGAATCAGGAGAATTGAGACTGATGCAGTCTCACTTAGCTGGCTAGACGGAATGGGTATTGGAATGTGGCTCGCTGGTGGAGCTACGCTTAGTGGAATTATAGGCAAGTGGAACTGTCCTCCTTCCTTCTTAATCCTGCATGCTTAATAAATGGAATGGAATAATGTGATGCTTTGAATATGTCCCTAAATGTCCCTTGTTTTGGTTGCTGAATAATAGAGATGCCTATATTATGAGTTATTGAAATGAATAAGACATGAATAGTGAACTGTTGTTTGAATCACACTTGAACTATTAATGTAACTTGATGCCTGAGAATGAATCGATAATGTCCCTTATGCTTAATCTTGATGAAATGAATGAATCACTTGAGTAATGAGATGCTGCGTGAATGATACATGAGTAACGAACTGGCTATATTATTAACACAAAGAATTGAATGAAATACTGATTCATGTACATTCTGTATAACTGCTGCTGTTGCCTATTCCTTATAAACAATGAAAGAAAGAATATTGTCCCTATGAAATGAATGAAATGCTGCAGGTCCTATCGAGATGAATGAAATATTATTTGTTCCTCTTAGAAAGGAATGATATGAGAAATATTGCAATGATTGATACAATGAGAAATGATGAGGCTTGGGATCATTGAGATCACCAAGTGAACAGGTGGAAATATTGGAAAGATGAGATGATGAACTGTTGCCTTTACATATCTTATTATTGTATCATGCGACTTCGAACATGATCGAGTCGGACACGCATTCGCATGACC
>JANAVB010036973.1:35000-40000 GCA_029216955.1 Iris pallida | reverse complement strand
CACTGGCGTTGTTAAACCATATGGACTCTTCTCATTTCATTTCATTTTAAGATAATGCGGTCAGCATAGTAGGTGGCGAGCCTCTATGCCACCCCGCCTTATCCGTGCTCCCATAGCACTCATCATTATTTCCTCCTAGGCCGAATCGGTCCCCAGGGCCCTAGGAACCGTTCGAGGAAATTATTACTCAAACCTTGTATACAAGTTGTCCATGACCATGCGAATGCGTGTCCGACTCGATTGTGAACAAAATCGCATGGTAAAATGTATTAAGGAAAGTAAAGGCAACAGTGCATCATTAGTCATATTCAATGACTTATTCATTTCATCATTACCATCATTTCATTTGGTGATCTCAACGATCCCAGCTTTATCATTTCTCATTCATTGCTTCTTTGCAACGTATCTCATATCATTCCTTTCGTAAGAGGAACTTAACATTCATTCATTTCATAGGGACATTTATTCATTCATTCATTTCTTATAAGGGACAGGCAACATTTCATATTCTTGCAACAGATATACAGAGAGTACATGATTCTAGTGTTTCATTCAGTTCATTGGTTCGATAGCATAGCCAGTTCATTTCTTATTCTATCATTCATCAGGCATCTCATTATTCAAGTGTCTACTTGTTCCAGCAGTGTTAAGCATAAGGGGCAATGTTATCAATTCATTCTCAGGCAGCGAATCACATTAACAGTTCAATGTGTTGTACATTTCAATAATTCTCAACAAAAGCATCTCTATTATTCAGCAACTAACATAAGGGACATTTAGGGGCAGTTCATAGCATTTCAATACTTCATCTATTAAGCATGAAGGAGTAAGGAGGAGGAAGGACAGTTCCACTCACCCAAAATTCTACTAAGCGTAGCTCCTCCAACGAGCCACGTTCCAATATCCATTCCGTCTAGCCAGCTAAGAGAGACTGCATCAGTCTCAATTCTCCTGATTCCCAACATACGTCACGGTCCAATATTCTGATCCCATCCAATAAGCCAACCAAATGCCTCGTGCGGAGCGGGGCATTACATAATATACCACTCAGAAAAAGTTTCGTCCTCGAAACTTAAGGAAACAAGTCTTCTACAAGATTCACTTAATCACCATGAGTTTACTCATTCAGCTTCAAATCAATATTCATTTCAGCCCACTCGGTCATTTTAAAATATCTATCCAACTGTACCATTTAAATCCATCGACGATTCGATCTGTCTATCTCTTTTTCAATTACTTGTAACTTCTCATTGATTCGCCAACATTTTCCTTACATTTCTATTTCAGTCGCAATATATCACTTCGTTTGGATCCATACACATATTTTAGGCGTCCCCAAAACATATGCATTTCAGCCAAAGTCCGTGCTAGTGCGATAAATTCTTCCCATAATGTTATCTCAGTCACAACCAATCACTTCTGCTGGATCCATACACATATTTTAGGCGTCCCCAAAATATATGTACTTCAGCCAACTTCCATGTTAGTGCGATTTGATCAGCCACAATATAACTCTCTTTTCTAAATCCGACTTAGCATCCTTTCATTTGACTTATTGCTTTATTCACTTTGCCACAATCACTATCTTCCAGGCCACCACTTAACATCAGGGACAATCTCCATCCAAGCATAACATTCCTAACATTCGATCAAGGGTCTAACTTAGAGCCAATCATATCAAGGTTTCACAATGACAATCATTTTCCTTCCCAAATCCAACAACATTTTTCACCGAGGCAATTCATCTTTTCTAAAAGATACAATCCGAAGTCACCCACTATCGATTACCCGAATCAGGGTATAATTCTATGCAACAGTCAAGGTTAACTTAGCTACCCGACTATAGGTACACTCAAGCCTTACCTTACGGTTGCAATTCCCACTTATAGCCGACATATAATCCTCAAGGGTCAAACATCTCTTACGGCTCAAGTTGAAGCATACATTCCCTTAGGTCAATACTCATCACCATCTCTCGTTCAATGCCACAAGGTCATTCTATGGGTCGCCAATGGCCATCTATTATTCAATCAATCTCTAAGGTTAGCTACACTGACAGCTAAACTTAATCATTCAGGTGACTCCCCTAGAGTGGACGGCTACTAGGGTTATACTAGTTTCTTATTCTTAAGGCCAACAAGCAACCAACAGTTCTAAGGAACTCTACCCAAACCTATGGGTTTTAACTCAGTCTGAATAATGAATCGCCAATTGGGCTAAGCCAGCAATTGGTAAATCATCAACTGGTCGCTAGGGTCAAGTCTATCTATTCAGGGTCATCCTCAAGGAAATAATTCCCACAGAGGCTCATTCTAGACTTACCCAACAATCGACTAAAATCGATCTATCAACATTACGGTAAATTTCCAATCCGACATACGATCTTCATCGTTCTAATAATCCATCAAGTAAATTTCCAATGATTCAATTTTTATTCCAATTCCTTTATACTCACACAAACCCATAAGCCAAGGCTAACTATTCAAGGGTCATCGATTCCGTTAGTCTCAACAGGACTATAGAATCATACTATTCGGTCGGTATGACGAAGTCACACCACTAAGTCATAAGCCAACAATCTATATCCCAACCAACAATCATCTATACCGACATTATCCAACACGTTTGAAATTTCTCGTTTCCATTTGTTTCTCAATCATCAACTATCTTACGGCATTCTTAATCTCATGCAGTAATGGTCAAGTAGTTCATCCCATTCAATCCGACAATTTATGTATCACTTAACCATCCTCTAGGCAACAACAGTATTCGGAGTCACTACTTGTTATTTTTCTAGTACAATTCAATTCCTCAGCATACATGCACATAGGCAACGACTATCCTTTGGTGATCTAGATGGGTTAACATCTATTACACCTTAGGGTCAAGGCACAAATCTCTAATATTCCTTTGATTCACCGACAATATTTTCAAACTTTCAGCTTGGCAACCAACTTTGTATTAGCCACATTTAATTTGCATCCAACCAATCGAAATCAACATTCAAATATTCTAAGCCACAACATTCTCTAGCCATCATTTACCCATAGCATACTAACTGTCTTACTAGTCTGAGTCATCACTCGACTAAACAATTTCTAACCAAGCCAACTGTTACCATTTCTACAATCTCGCTACCCAACGTAGCATCACTGTCAGGGGACACTCGAGTCATCTAGCAATAATACATGACTCCCAGCTAAGTCTCGGCACTACCCAGTACTCACAGATAGTCTCAATGCTATTCTATGGAAAGGGTCAACATACATCTCGTTCTGAGGTGGTAGATGCAATATACCACTCAGAAATGAAGCCATCCTTAAACAATACCAACTCAATCTATTCCGGACATTCATGATCTTATAACGATCATAATACTTAACCAACATCTTGGGGTCTCAATATCACAAGCCAACATTCTTAGGGTCTCTAAAGCACTTAGCAACACACATGAGTCAATTCACCAATTCTGTTGAACTCATCCATCAATTATTTCATTCTCAACTCTTTCTGCATCACATACAATTCTCAACTTGTTACAGCATACCCAGCCACTTTTCTATATTCCCACATTTTTAACAGCATTCACAATATAGCATACTATGGCATCGAGTCATTGTTGGGTTATTTGTGTCCAAACCAACAACAATCATTCTTTCAGGGGCATCACAATGTATATAGACTTATTGTATGGAACATCCAGTGAGCAGCCAAGAGGGTCAATGATCTTTCAGACACGAACAACTATAGGATGATTACAGAACAACAACAATATAATCGCGGAAGCAATCTTTGATTTAATCGCGGAAGCAACGTTGAGTGATCGCGGAAGCAACTTTGGTCAATCATCGATGCAATCTTTGATTTGAAACGAACCAAAGAAGAGACCAAGGACGTAAAGCCGTGCTCTGATACCAATTTGTCACGCCCCGATTCATAGAGTCATTTACTCACATATTTTATCTCTTGGAATCGATCGTCCTCGCTTGGGCGTGATGCCGTACAAGTCTGGTATTGCACTTGTACAAGGCAAAGATGGTACATAATCGATTATTCTTCAAATAGAAATACATCGCAGCGGCAGAAGCAGATAAATTGAATTTAATGAGGACAATCTTTCTTATTGAATAGAAGTACATCACTTCTTTATAGCAGCGGAGAAAAAGAGTAACTTGAAGCATCACAGAGATATGTAGAACTTTATTCTCTTTATTGATAATTGAAGAAGAGTACAAGACTTGTATTGAAGTACAATGATTACAGCACATCTCACTTTACATTGGAAACCAACTGAACAATGCTATACAGCTTACAATTGATATTTGGATACAATGGATTACAACTCGATATACCGACTTGGCTTACAATCTCACTGGTACAACTGATTACAATGTTCCATACATTATGCCCTTTATAAACAGAAGACATCATCTTGTGCAAGGAGAGCTTCTGTATGCCCAACAAATCTTCGATGCCGCGGGACCAATCCAGCTAAACTTCGTGTGTAGAACATTCCAAGCACAAGCACCTGCCCACAAAACGTGGGTCAGCACATCATCTATGTACTGGCGAGCAAAATCCAACCCACTCGCATAAACCAACATTTAAGTGATCATTTAAGCATGCATTTATTAGCGTGATCTTTCTATTTGGGGCCTAGCATCAGTTTACAGTTCATGGGCAATAATCAGAGTGAAGCATGTAAACATATTCTTTGTAACATTTATGTGGACATATCTTTTTAGCATTCTTGGTGTTATCATGCAAAGGCATCATTGAGGCATACTAGGTGTTATCATGAAAAGGCATCATTGAGGCATCGTTAACATTAACAATTTAAGCATGTTATAACAGTTCTCACTTCAAGCATCACTTAGCATGCATGTTGTGTTTGAGCAAGGATTATAGCAAGGCATCTTTCTAGCATACTAAATAGAACATGTTAAGCAGGCAAGTTAAACCAACTTATACAATATCACAATTATGTGATTTCTTACCGA
>JANAVB010036972.1:0-16187 GCA_029216955.1 Iris pallida | reverse complement strand
ATGCGTTAGAGGATGTTCTTAAAACTGCATACACTTAGATT
Source organism: Iris pallida (assembly GCA_029216955.1). Classification (NCBI taxonomy): domain Eukaryota; kingdom Viridiplantae; phylum Streptophyta; class Magnoliopsida; order Asparagales; family Iridaceae; genus Iris; species Iris pallida. The sequence continues at coordinate 16,146 of JANAVB010036972.1, read as the reverse complement.
AGTTAGGCTACCTTATCCGTTAGGTACGAGTACTCTTGGTTCGGGTACTTGTTTCTGAGTGTGGCTTGGAACAGTAACTTATCGCGGACTAGTTTGCCACATTTGTCCTTGTTTGGTTGTAGGTGTGGCTCACTACTCCGATGAGAAGGTACTGAACCTTGTAGTGGTCCAGATACCATATTGGGTTCATCGCTTGAAAGATACTTCATCATGGGTTAGTGTGCCATATCCTGTCCTTGTTTGGTTGGGGTATAGAAGCATAGAAAATGGGGTTCATACGGATCACAACTGACTGCATGAGTACTTTGGCTAAATTGGTCTGCATAAAGAAGAGCCATATGACAAACTCGACATACCTTCCTGCGGCCCATCTTCACTATCTCGAATTATATATATATTAAAAGCAACCAGACTGATTTTGAGCCACAAAAGGAAGAGTTACTTATGTGGCCAAGCTCAGTCCTTCTGATAAAGCTGACAAAATCTGTCAAAACTGACAAAAAGACAGCTCTGACACTATGACAAAAAAAGAAGATAAGACGTGATCAGACAAAATGTCATAGTTATACGGCCAGAAGGACTGCGACCCGAGCCGCATGAGCCTTATGCTGCTCGATCTATACGCCGCATGCGGCCAAGGGTGACTACAACCTAAGCCGCATGAGCTTTATGCGGCCCAGAATATAAAATCTATGCGGCTCAAAAGTCTCCAAGCTATATCCGGACTAAGGAAGACTGCTACCTAAACCGCATGAGTCTTATGCAACCCAGCATGGCTGAACACTAAAAGACCTATGCAGCTCAAAATGACTCAAGCAGATTGTCCTATCCTGCAATAGGACACGTGCAGGCTGACCAAGTCTCAACCACTGTAAGTATTGGACCCCTTTTTGCTTCTTGAATATTTTTTATATAATGATTTAGTATTTTATTGGCTTCCATCATTGATTCTTTATATATGTATAAGAAATCATGAGTAGACATCTAATTGAAAATAACTTTAAAATAGGAGTTGCCAATACCTGAAATTTTAGGGACTTTAGTGCAAAGGACCTACATTCAAATCCTCCTTTATCAGCCAAACCCCAACCCCTGTATTTGGATTCAAATTGAATTCATGATAGCTCTCACAAAATTTAGATGAGATCAAATCTGATTTTTCCGATTCCCTCCAGAGATCGAAAACTAGTATATATATAGAGGATTAACCGACCCCCTTCCTTCCGAAACCCTAATCTTTCCCTTGCATTCCCAGAAGTTGGAGAGGGCCTCTTCGTCAAAGGAATCACCTCTAGAGTATCGCTGGTTAGTAACGATACTAAAACCCTCATTTACATCATTAGTTGTACTAATGAACGCCAAGTATTTAATGTATTGCTTAGGAACTCATAGATTCCCTATAGATAGTAAAGCCTAGAAGTTAACTCATGTCAAGAATTATAGGTACCTATCTATGGCAGGAAGGTAAATCTATGCAGGGACATACTATAGGTTTATATGGCCAATAGGGTTACTACAGATAGTGGTAACAATAAGTATGAATAGTATATCAGATTTTAGAAACAGAACTGGTGTAACCCATATAACCAGCGAGAAGCAGTTTATATAGGGTACTGGCGTGCACTTGTGCTCTGTGCTTCGCCAACAAGCAGTCTTCGTGTTATGTATTAGTGTAGTTGAGTTGTGTAACCTTATCGATGTACTACAATTAGGGTAGTAACAAGTATCAATTATTCATGTGTGTTGGGGATCATAACTATATGAGTATAACGTGGTGTGTATCAATGGGGATACATGGATATGTGTAACAGGTGTGCAGTAGGATTGCGGGTAATATACACATCAGATTTGTGTTCGAGTTCATGTATAGAGGAGAAAAGCGACGGGGTAGTGCTTCTTAGATATAAGCACCTAGGTAAGTTCTGCTGTTGACAGTCTACAATATGTAGATACAGTAGTAGCAGGAAGTGGCTCCTTGCATTTGTGTGTTTTGCCTTATGCATACCTGCGAATAGAGTGTCGGAAGTATAAGTTGCAATGTACAGATTAGGATATAGCTTGGGTCCCCAAACCATAGAAGAAAAGAAGTGTAAGGTAGTCACACTTGTGTGCCAATTCTGTGTGGTAATTGGGAAAGGCCATTGTAGGTGTATATGTCGTGTGGCAATAGCAGGGAGGGAGAAGTATCAACTCGTTTGTGTGTGCATGTGCGTGCGTTTTACTCTGTCTATGTTCAGAGCAGTTTGTATAGGTTCAATTGATGTAAGTAGAGGGAGTCTTAGGCCTGTACCTAGGAAGCGTAGATTCAATATGCAAGGTAGATTATGTGTAAGGCTTGTGCGAAAATCAGCAAGAGGCCAACTGCTATTTGGTCAGCATTAGAGCATCATGTATACGTGTGTATTGCATTGTAAATAAGTATCAGGTTAAATAGAGGGTAGCCAGTATGTGCAAGTTTGAGCCAGTGACCACAGATAGCCATCTATGTGCATTATATTTCTGGTACAAAATAGTGGGGTGTGTGTATATAGGCCATGATTACAAACTACTTGGGTACAAGTGCGAGTATATTCAATAACTGTAAACTGGACTGCAAGTACAAACAGCCCCTGCAATTCCATGTTCACAACAGGACATAGCTAAACCATTCAAACTTGGGGCCTTGTTTCTAGGTTAAAGAACCATATGGTGGTACGATGGTGGGTGTCCAGGTGTAGACAGAATGAATAGTAGAGCAATTGCTGCAACTCAGCAGCAGTAAAGAATACATGGGGATGGGTACAATTGTTAAAGTACCATGATAGTTTAAGTGTATATGTCATCGTTGAGTCATAGCATTAGGAATAATATGTTTCTAATACATGTGGATGTAGGCATCAGAGATGATTAGAATAGGCATATAGCAGAAGGAAGGTAGCAACTGTAGCATACCATTAAGGCAACACAAAAAGGGTTAGATGGGAATTAGTGCCGATGTCACTACCACATTTCTAGTTTGAGAGTATTTTTGTCATTTTTAAGGTTATTTGAATTTATAATTTATTTGAATTTATGGAAATTTTTAGGATTTATTTTAGAATTATTTGAATGATGGTTGACTAGGTTGACTTTGACTAGCTTTGACTTGGTAGACTAGCCTAGAACCTAAACCTAGTTTTTGTGACTTGGTTAGATTATGAAACCCTAGATTAAATTAAGTTAACCATATTCTAGTTAATAGAAACAATTTGGAAATAAGATTTAGAATAGAGAATTGATTAATGACATGTGACTTCACAAGTCATGATTAATGATTTAAACACATAGAGGCCCAAAGCCCAACACCATGTGACCTAACCTAACCCTAATCCACTAGTGGCCGGCCACACTTGGCCTAGGGATTCCCACCCTATATATAGTCTCCTAGAAATTAGGGCTAGCCTCCTTAGAATTTCTCAAGTTTTAGAAAGAGGTAAGTCTCCATCTTCATAAATCCATAGAAATCCTATTTTACCTCCTTTTTCCCCTCAAATCAATTGCATTAGATCCTAATTTTAGTATACTTGCTGTTTGTGGTGTTCAATCTCAGTTTGAGAGCAATTTGAAGAAGTTTGCTAGCAAGGAGAACCCCCTCATTTGAGGCTTTTCTTGCATTTGGACACCAATAGTTAAATCTTATAAACATCATTAAAATTCTAGTTTCTTTGCATGATTGGAAAGCCCTAGGTCTACCCTAACTGTAGGTATGCCTAGACCTAGGTTTCGTGTCCATTTCGTGTCCCAAATGGACACGTATCAGTCCTCGTATGTTAGTGTTTGATGAAATGCCCCAAAGGGCATTTCGATTTATTTTTTTGAAAGTTTCTGAATAGGAAATTATATTTTCATGTTGCTGACATGATTCTAGTCGACTAGGAGTATTTTGGTGTCGTATCATGTCGGGTTGGACATGTGCACACACGCGGGTGCACACACGCGTGCGGGCAGTGTGCGTGTCCTGCTACTCGGGGGCATTTTCACCTTGGACACAGCACGAGGACACGTGAGATTTTGAGGACACATTGGGGCAGTATCTGACACGACACTCCCCAAGTGGCACGACCCCTCGTGTCGTGTCGAACACATTCTTCTGTCCGCACTGGGATTACACTGACTGTATCAGTCGGGTTTTTGTACACTGATACGCACTCCTAGACACGACACCGTGACACGTGGACCAGTGTCAGGCTGTGTCAGTTGAAGACCTACCCTAGGCGTATCCCTGTGCACGAGCACGAGGGTTGGGTTGCACTGTGTCGGGTGCACGACACGCGTGCACTTGTGCACGAGACTGCACTACTGTACAGTGTCCAGTATCTTATTTTGAGTTTTATTTCATGTGGACACGTCTGTGTCGTGTGTGGTAGACACAAATTGGACCCTAAGACACGTGCAGAAGTGTGTTTACTTTTACCAAGCAATAAATCATGATATTAACTTGATTTCGTAGGCTAATTCCTATTTACCCTATTCTTGAACTGATACACATATTTCATCATTTTTCTAGATTTTGAAATCGAACCTTGGCATCAAAATTAACCTAATTAATACTGTTATTAGCATGGTTTAAGTCCCTAATGTGGTTCTCCTAGAAGAAATCTACATGTGTGAATTTTGGGTAATTTTTATTGAATATTGGATTCTAAATGAGGACTTGAATATATTGAACTAAAAATTGTTTTGATTGATTAATGTATTTGTTCCCTTTCCTTCCTTCCCTGTACATTCTAACACACTATTTTCTATTTTTCCCCTTCCCTGTACAGTTACACTCACCCTCTAGCACACTCTCACCCACACAAGCATCTACACACATTTAATTCCAAGTTTCTCACAGTCACTCACACTTGCCTCTCACTCTACACTCACACACATCTGCTACTCTCTAACACATACACACTCACATGTACACACACCTTGCCATCCCTCTCTCTATATATACATGTATGTATATATATATTATATGTGAATATCTTTATATGTATGTAATGTATATATGTAAAGTTAATATATATACAATGTAGATAGCCTACATATATATGTATATATATATATATATATATATATATATATATATATATATGATGTAATGTATGTAAAATATGCATATGTATATCTGTGTAATATTGAATGCCTAATGTAATGTATCTAAATATATATGAATATTGATAAATAAGTTAGACATGTTTGAATGTAAGCTAGTTATATAGCATATAGCTATATTGTGATATAGTTGGGATAGGCTTGGTTCAGGCTTGCATAGCCTTGTAGTGGTGTGTACTAGCTAGTATAGGCTTGTGTGACCTAGTATAGACCAATTTAGACTTGTTAAACCATAGTTGACCTAGTTTTACTTCTAGGGTTGACCAGAGTTGACCAAGAGTTGACCAAGAGTTGACTTTGGCCTAGATTGACCTAGATTCATTTAGAATGCATTGAATTGCATCTTGTTATCATTTTAGACTTGTTGTGACTTGTGCTGTTCTGATTAGGAGCCAGATACCTCTCCTCGGATAGTACATTTCATCCGGACACTCAGATACCAGGCGAGTACATTCTCTGATCATTTCATATCCTGCTTAGAATTATTTTTCTGCTTTAAATTACTTTACTTGATACTGTCACGTTGGTTACACGGATTGGTACTATATGGATCCCATCTTGAGATGTTATCCTTTAGGAGCATCGGGTACTTCATGTGCTGTGCGTTTCACTTACATTGCGTATCACTATGCTTCATTGGTTCATTGAATCACATGTGACATGTACCCTCATGATCACAGAGTCTTCCTTGAATCCTCCTATTTATTGGGCTTTCTAGAATCCCCATTTATGGGACTACCATGTACCACCCTTCGGGGGCCATTGTATGGAATCATAAAATAACCTGATTGGATCCTTGTGTATTGATTGGGATACGGGGGAGTAGAAGTGGGCATGTGAATAATATCCAAGTAGTGTAGCATCAGAATCATTCTATAGTGTAGCATCAGAATCATCCTATGCCATTTATATGTCTATATTGTACTCTGATTCACTAGCCACTGTTAGTTCTCTATGTATAGTAGATATTTCTATTATAGTTCTCTCTCTGTTTACATACTGTATTTCTTTCAGTATCTGCATCTTACTTTACTGCATGATTATATTTTCTAACATGCTATGAACTGTTGAGATGTATTGTGCTCGCTCCTGTCCTGACTGGACCTGTTAAAAATATTACAGAAGACGAGGAGGAGGCCTGTGTCGATACCTTCTACGGGGCAGCCCTAGACGACACTTGTGAGCTGGACTCTCAGGAGGACCCAGCTCTAGCTGATGACATTACCCCCATTGCCTAGACTAGCTTAGTTAGGCTTTATCTTACTTATGTTGTCTTGAGACTGGTTTAGCTAGATTTTATTTCTGTGTTGAGATCTGAGTTGTATATATTCTTTCATATTCAGTAGCTGAGACCTTGTATTCTGGATATTTGTTGAGATGTTATCTTAGACTTTCTGATCTTCTGTATTTTTTTGAGTTCTATATCATATATCGTGCTTCTTCTTCCTTAGTTGTGATTGAGTTTACATTCTGCTATGTCACCCCTATTCGGGGAGTATAAAATTCTTAGAATTATATTGCTAGATGTTGTGACCTAGGACAACGTTCTACCGCCGACACTGCGGCTTAGGCTGGACGTACCCACGTCTCGTGCCCTTACTCTAGGGTGCGGGTCGTGACAGCCAAATACCAGTTGTGCATATCAATGGGCTAATATATACATTTTTATGTAGTAATATGGGTAACCTCTAAGTAAACCACAAGCATGGAATAATTAGACATTGACTTAGTTCTTCCAATATAATGCATTGACCATCATGAATTATTAAACAGGTTCTTTAGATTTTGACTCAGTACTTGAACCGTACCCGCAGCTCAGGACCTAAGGCAAGTATACCTTGCCTCCCTCTACAGTTTTATTTATATGCATTACATTTATTATTCAGTCTTTTTGTTTGTTTATGGACATGTGCTCTTCGTATTACATTATATTGAGTTGTTTTCATTGTATATAGCCGTGTTCATGTTTGGACTTATAGTCACATTTGGAGTTATTCTCACCACTACCTTGCTTGAGTCGTGTCATAGAACGAGTGCGTGTAGTGAACTGCTAAATCCTTGATTATCGTTTTACACAACCAGAGAGTCCACACTCGGAGCGAGGGTTGATTAGTGCACCAGAAAGTCCACACACAGGACGAGGGTGTTTGTCGTGTTTATTGGCACCAGAGAGTCCACACTCGGGACGAGCTTATTTGTCGTGTTTATTGGCACCAGAGAGTCCACACTCGCGATGAGGGTGTTTTGCCGTGAGCTAATCAGAGAGTCCACACTCAGGACGAGGGTTAGTGCTTAGTTCAAACCCATGAGTCCACAATCGGGACGAGGGTTAGTGCTTAGTTCAAACCCGTGAATCCACACTCGGGATGAGGGTTTGGTTTTCCATTGATCTCGTGTTCATTGTTCATCTGGCAGTTCATTTATTCGTAGTTGTTCTAGTGTTTGTGTTCATAACCACTTGTCGTGTTCCATTTTCTTGCTTATTTTCTTGCGAATGATAAAACTGTTAGATATGCATGTTTTTATGTATCTTGCTATGTCCTCTAAGGACCTGATGATCTCTTCAGGAAGCCGAGTTTAAGTCAGGAGCAGACGAGTGGGTTGAGTCAGCATCAGACTACGGTGTCTTGCAGTTGAGGTTGACTTGATTAGCAGTTTGTACTCAGTTAGTTATTTCATGTATTTCTTTATTTTTCGTCTATTGGTAGTAGATTTGTGTTCACCGGACGTGACTTTGATTCTTGAAAACATTCAGTTATATTCTTTATTGCTCAGTTTCATGTTTACCTATTGATCTTGGTTGTGTCTGGATTATGTGGTGGATGAGATATAGATTACCATAAGATTCTAGACTGCCATGACTCGTGTATATTAGACAGCATTCTACCGCCGATACTGCGGCGTAGGCTGGGCTTGGACACGCTTCGTATCCGAAAAGCGGGTGCCATCCAGATTTGCTGCAAAGAAATCTCTACAAGTCAACAGTTGGCAGCCAAAGAGCGGGTCTTTGTGTGCTATTGTAGCCACGCGGTCACATGGTCATCTATGCGGCTCAAGATATCTATCACTATAAATAGCAGGGTACCACACCCATGCAAAAGGTTGGCAACCTACGAAGGGGAATTTCTTCAAGAGCAAGGATCGTGTCAGATAGTCTAAGGAGTAAGGCAGAGTTGCTACACTTTTCTGAGCCTCCATCGTCACCCCTAGAATCAAAAACTAAACAATTGTACTTAGATTGTTTCCTAGGATTTCTTTCTAGGCTTTTTCTTGTACAAGCAAGTTTGCAATCAAGTTCAATTCATCTGTAATTTTTTCTTCTTGACATTTAATAAAAAACACGATGACGACTCTGCTGGGGACTTCCTTTTCCTCTGATGAGAAGTTGGTGACGCAATCCGACGCATCCAAGCTTGGCTCTACGCATCAAATGCTCATGGTTATTTTGACCAACGAGCATTCGAAGAATTGCTCTCTGAAGGGAGTGCCAGCCCGTCACAGAAGCGAGCCAACGCAAAGAGAACCCGCAGGACATCGAAGCACAAAACTGTTGTCTCCGACTAGGTTCTCGGAGAAGCTCCTTCTGCGGCCCAAGACGGTGGTCAAAGCTCTCTTGTGGCCTTGCTTCCGAACGCAGAGAACCCCGTTGTCCCCAAATCCAGTAAAAAAAAATACTATGATGCTAAGCTTTTGGGGGCACAAAGGAAATCCATGCGAAGGAGGAAGATGCCGCATAAGAGAGATGAGCATTCTGTATATGCGGTAGCCAACTCTGGCCGCAGGCAGATGACCTATACGGCAGTCAACTCTGGCCGCAGGCAGATAGCCCGTGCGGCAGCCAACTCTGGCCGTAGACAGATGGCCCATGCGGCAGTCAAATCTGGCCGCAGAAGATGGCCATGCGGCAGCCAACTTCGGCTGCAGGTAGATAGCCTAAGACACGTGCACAAGGGTGTTTACTTTTACCAACCAATAAATCATGATATTAACTTGATTTCGTAGGCTAATTCCTATTTACCCTATTCTTGAACTGATACACATATTTCATCATTTTTCCAGATTTTGAAATCGAACCTTGGCATCAAAATTAACCTATTAATACTGTTATTAGCATGGTTTAAGTCCCTAATGTGGTTCTCCTATAAGAAATCTACATGTGTGTGAATTTTGGGTAATTTTCATTGAATATTGGATTCTAAATGAGGACTTGAATATATTGAACTGAAAACTGTTTTGATTGATTAATGTATTGGTTCCCTTTTCTTCCTTCCCTGTACACTCTAACACACTATTTTCTATTTTTCCCTTCACTGTACAGTTACACTCACCCTCTAGCACACTCTCCCCCACACAAGCATCTACACACATTTAATTCCAAGTTTCTCACAGTCACTCACACTTGCCTCTCACTCTACACTCACACACATCTGCTACTCTCTAGCACACACACACACACTCACATGTACACACACCTTGCCATCCCTCTCTCTATATACACATGTATGTAAATATAATATATGTAAATATCTATATATGTATGTAATGTATATATGTAAAGTTAAAAAAAAATAAAAAAAATAAAATAAAAATATGTAAAGTTAATGTATATACAATGTAGGTAGCCTACATATATATGTATATATATATAATATATATATAATATATATATATATATATATATATATATATATATATATATATATATATATATATATAGATGATGTAATATATATATATATATATATATATATATAAAAAAAAAAAAATATATATATATATATATATATATATATATATATATATATATATATATATATATATATATATATATATATATATATATATATATATATAAAAATATATATATATATATATATATATATATATATATATATATATATATATATATATATATATATATATGATGTAATGTATGTAAAATATGCATATGTATATCTATGTAATATTGAATGCCTAATGTAATGTATCTAAATATATATGAATATTGATAAATAAGTTAGACATGTTTGAATGTAAGCTAGTTATATAGCATATAGCTATATTGTGATATAGTTGGGATAGGCTTGGTTCAAGCTTGCATAGCCTTGTAGTGGTGTGTACTAGCTAGTATAGGCTTGTGTGACCTAGTATTGACCAATTTAGACTTTTTAGACCATAGTTGACCTAGTTTGACTTCTAGGGTTGACCAGAGTTGACCAAGAGTTGACTTTGGCTTCGATTGACCTATATTTATTTAGAATGCATTGAATTGCATCTTGTTATCATTTTAGACTTGTTGTGACTTGTGCTGTTCTGATTAGGAGCCAGACACCTCTCCTCGGACAGTACATTTCATCCTGACACTCAGATACCAGGCGAGTACATTCTCTGATCATTTCATATCCTGCTTAGAATTATTTTTCGGCTTTAAATTACTTTACTTGATACTGCCACATTGGTCACACAGATTGATACTATATTGATCCCTTCTTGAGATGTTATCCTTTAAGAGCATCGGGTACTTTATGTTCTATACGTTTCACTCACATGGCGTATCACTATGCTTTATTGGTTTATTGAATCACTTGTGACATGTACCCTCATGATGACAGAGTCTTCCTTGAATCCTTCTATTTATTGGGCTTCCTAAAATCCCTATTTATGGGACTACCATGTACCACCCTTCGGGGGCCATTGCATGGAATCATAACATAACCTGGTTGGATCCTTGTGTATTGATTGGGGTACGGGGGAGTAGAAGTGGACATGTGAATAATATCCAAGTAGTGTAGCATCAGAATCATTCCATAGTGTAGCATCAGAATCATTCTATGCCATTTACATGTCTATATTATACTCTGACTCACTAGCCACTGTTAGTTCTCTATGTATAGTAGATATTTCTACTACAGTTCTCTCTCTGTTTACATACTATATTTCTTTCAGTACCTGTATCTTACTTTACTGCATGATTATATTTTCTAACCTGTTATGAACTGTTGAGATGTATTGTGCTCGCTCCTATCCTGACTAGACCTATTGAAAATATTACAGAGAACGAGGAGGAGGCCTGTGTGGATATCTTCTACGGGGCAGCCCTAGACGACACTTGTGAGCTGGACTCTCAGGAGGACCCAGCTCTAGCTGATGATATTACCCCCATTGCCTAGACTAGCTTAGTTAGGCTTTATCTTACTTATGTTGTCTTGAGACTGGTTTAGCTAGATTTTATTTCTGTGTTGAGATCTGAGTTGTATATATTCTTTCATATTCAGTAGCTGAGACCTTGTATTCTGGATATTTGCTGAAATGTTATCTTAGACTTTCTGATCATCTGTATTCTTTGAGTTCTATATCATATCGTGCTTCTTCTTCCTTAGTTGTGATTGAGTTTACATTCTGCTATACCACCACCATTCGGCGAGTATAAACTGCTTAGAATTATATTGCTAGATGTTGTGACCTAGGACAGCGTTCTACCGTCGACACTGCGGCGTAGGCTGGACGTACCCACGTCTCGTGCCCTTAATCTAGGGTGCGGGTCGAGACATATTTTTAGTGGTGGCCCATGCAGGTCTAGACTAGAAGTGTAGTGGTATTCGAACCAGAATATCACTACAGCCTGCAGTAGGATATAGGACATTAGTTTTTAAGGTACTCAATCACATTTGGAAAAAAACTCTATTTATTGCCATCTAAATCCTTATTGTCAGCTGATTCTTTTGAATTTTAATTGTTCGCCTTTGTTATATCGCTTCCTTCTCAGAATTTGATACTCTTGTTGGTCTGTCTTCAGGATGGTGGAGACGCAGTCGTAGCGTACCATTCATGGGGATGCTGTAGAGGGGTCTGCTACCTCTCTGCCAGTTCAACAGAGACAGGAGATTGCAGCTCCTGCCACCTCTGCTCGTATTGAGACTCCAGCAGCAGCAGCAATAGGGGGTATGCCTCCACCGGCTCGGAGGCAGGACCCAGTCATCGCAGAGATGCCTTTCCAGCAGCCGCCGCCTACCAGAAACGTAGATGCGGCGCAGATGTTCGCCTACTTCCAGCAGTTTATGGAGGTACAGCAGACCCGGCAGGCCATAAGCATGGAGTTGGCCATTACGACAGTCGCAGCTCGGCCAGCTGTCCAGCAGCCGAGGACACCGAGGATAGAACAGTTCCAGAAGATGAGCCCCAGTGACTTCCTGGGGACAGAGGGAATTCTATATGCTGATGAGTGGATCGAGCATATAGTGGAGATCTTCCGCCTGGCCCGGATACCGGCAGATCTCCAGATAGAGGCAGCAGCTAGCCGGATGCGAGATCTTGCTCGCACCTGATATCAGTCAGACCCTAGGATGGGGGTAGCTGGGCAGACTTGGGAGGAGTTCAAGGGCTTCTTCAAGAAGAAGTTCTTTCCAGATTCAGCGCTTCGAGCCTTGGAGTCGCAGTTTGAGAGCTTGGTTCAAGGGAGCCTGTCAGTGGAGGAGTACGCTGGGGAGTTCGGCCGCCTCGGCAGATTCGTAGAGGGCTTGAGCGAAACAATGAAGGCCCAGAGGTTCCGGAAGGGTCTGGTCAAGGAGGTCAAGTCCTTGACCAAGGGCAACAGGGATACCACTTTTGAGGAGATCTTGACGGGAGCCTTATTGGCTAAGGATGATCTTGAGCTTAGGCTCAAGAGGGGATGAGACCAAGTTGGGAGCAGCAACAGCGGAAGGCCAGGCCAAGAGGCCCCACTTTCAGCACCAGCAGCCGAGGCAGTTCCAGCCGCAGCCGATCCAACAGAGGCCAGTTCACCAGCAGCAGCAGCCGAGATAGTACCAGCAGGGCCAGAGACAGGTTATCACTTGTGCTTACTGCAAGAAGCCCGGGCATGTCGCCAATGAGTGCTGGAAGAGGCTGGGCCAGTGCCTAGTGTGTGGTTCAGCAAACCACCAGATGAGGGAGTGCGGTATGGGACGAACAGGTCAGGGAGCAGCAGTCAGAGCTCCAGCAGGCCAGTAGAGGGGACCAGCCCTGCCGATACAACAGCAGAGGTTCGTCCAGTACCAGCAGCAGGACAGGAGAGGCCAGCAGGGGCGAGCTTTCGCCATGGCGGCCGGGGATGCAGAGGTGATAGAAGAGCTGATCGCAGGTTCGATCCTTCTTGACTCCAGTCCAGCTTTTGAATTATTCGATTTCGGTGCTTCGTATAGTTTCATATCAGTATCATATACGATTAGACACGGTATCATAGCTGAATCGTTGCCTAGGACTTACAAGATCACGACCGGGGGTGGCATTATCCTCGTGAGTGATGTTTGTAAGGATCGGAGTGTAGTTTTGGGAGGCCGTGAGTTGGAGGTGAGCCTACTCGTAATGCCATTGCCGAACTACGATATAGTACTCGGAATGGATTGGTTGAGCAGGCACCATGCAAGTATTGATTGCAGAGGGGGTAGAGTTCTCTTCAGAGCGCCGGGGGAGCCAGAGTTCGAGTATTCCAGACGTCAGGCGGAGCAGAGCAGCAGAGTTTTCTGCGGAGTCTCGGTTGAGGAGCAGACGATTCCACACCCCTTGATAGCAGATTATATGGATGTTTTCCGAGAGGAGTTGCCTGGATTGCCACCAGACAGAGACATTGAGTTCTCGATAGACTTGGTTCCAGGAGCGGAACCCATCTCTCAGCATGTCTACCGGGTGAACAATAGTGAGTTGGTGGAGCTGAAGAAGCAGGTGGATGAGCTGCAGGATAAGGGCTTCATCCGTTCGAGTTCGTCGCTATGGGGTGTACCAGTGTTGTTTGTGCCGAAGAAGGATGGGTCAGTATGGATGTGTATTGACTATAGGGCACTCAACAACCTCACGATCAAGAACAGATACCCACTGCCGCGGATCGACGATCTTTTTGACCAGTTGAGCAGAGCTCGTGTATTTTCCAAGATTGATCTGGAGTCGGGATATCACCAGGTGAAGGTGAAGCGGGAGGTAGCTCGCTTCGTAGCTAGGTTCTTGGTCTGTCAGCAGGTCAAGACAGAGAGGCAGAGGCCCGATGGATTGTTGCAGCCGCTGCCCATTCCCGAGTGAAAATAGGAGCATATCACTATGGGTTTTCTATCCGAATTGTCGCATACACCTGGAAGAAAAGACATGATTTGGGTCATCGTTGACAGCTTGACCAAATCGGCCCACTTCTTGCCATTCAAGGTGGGTACGTCTACAGAGAGGCTGGCAGAGATGTATATACGGCAGATAGTCAGGATTCACAGGGTTCCGGTCAGCATCATCTCAGATCGGGATAGTCGCTTTACTTTCCATTTTTGGAGGAGTCTGCAGACCAGCTTGGGTACTCAGCTCAAGTTTAGTACTGCATATCACCCCCAGACGGACGGACAGTCAGAGAGGACTATTCAGACAATTGAGGATATATTGCGGACGTGTGTCCTGGACTTTGTTTCTGGGAGGATCATCTATATTTGGTGGAGTTTGCTTACAACAACAGTTTCCAGGCCAGCATTGAGATGTCACCTTTCGAGGCTCTGTACGGGCGTAGGTGTCGTACAACCTTATCTTGGGATGATGTTGGTGAGCGAACTTTACTGGGACCAGAGATGGTTGTTGACGCAGCCGAGAAAGTGAAGCTCATCAGGGACAGACTTTGCGTGGCACAGGACATACATCGGCACTGGGCCGATAGCCACCGGAGGCCATTAGAGTTTGAGGTACAGATTAGAGTAGGATTAGATTTAGGTTTGTTGTTTATGATTTTGATCATGTTTGTTTATCATAATTAATTGAGACCTTGCTTGTGATTAGGTTGGAGACCAGGTTTTCTTGAGGATATCTTCGACTCGTGGTACGATAAGTTTTGGTGGAGACGGGAAGCTTAGCCCGCGCTTCATCGGCCCTTTCGTTATCAGCGGAAGAGTCGGTGACGTGGTATACAGGCTAGACTTGCCACCTGCACTAGTGGGGGTCCACAACGTATTCCATGTATCACAGTTGAGACGGTACGTGGATGATCCTAGCCATGTGCTCAATCATTCGGAGATTGAGGTTGGACCTTCTCTCAGCTATCCAAAGCAGCCAGTGGAGATACTGGATCGACGGGAGAAGGTTCTGAGGAACCAGGTGATACCCTTGGTACGCATCGCATGGAGGCATCATTCTCCAGGAGAGTCGACCTAGGAGCGGGAGGATGAGATGCGTGAGCGTTACCCTTATCTTTTTGGACCGTGAGGTATACTTCTATCCTTCTCATCAGTTGCATTTCGCCTTTCAATTTTGAGGACGAAATTCTTTTAAGGAGGGTAGATTTGTCACTATCATATTTCTAGTTTGAGGGTATTTTTGTTATTTTAAGGTTATTTGAATTTAATATAATTTATTTGAATTTATGGGAATTTTTAGGATTTATTTTAGAATTATTTGAATGATGGTTGACTAGGTTGACTTTGACTAGCTTTGACTTGGTAGACTAGCCTAGAACCTAAACCTAGTTTTAGTGACTTGGTTAGATTATGAAACCCTAGGTTAAATTAAGTTAACCATATTCTAGTTAATAGAATCAATTTGGAAATAAGATTTAGAATAGAGAATTGATTAATGACTTGTGACTTCACAAGTCATGATTAATGATTTAAACACATAGAGGCCCAAAGCCCAATACCATGTGACCTAACCTAACCCTAATCTACTAGTGGCCGGCTACACTTGGCCTAGGGATTCCCACCCTATATATAGTCTCCTAGAAATTAGGGCTAGCCTCCTTAGAATTTCTCAAGTTTTAGAAAGAGGTAAGTCTCCATCTTCATAAATCCATAGAAATCCTATTTTACTCCTTTTTCCCTCAAATCAATTCATTAGATCCTAATTTTAGTATACTTGCTGTTTGTGGTGTTCAATCTCAGTTGAGAGCAATTTGAAGAAGTTTGCTAGCAAGGAGAACCCCCTCATTTGAGGCTTTTCTTGCATTTGGAACCAATAGTTAAATCTTTATAAACATCATTAAAATTCTAGTTTCTTTGCATGATTGGAAAGCCCTAGGTCTACCCTAACTGT
>JANAVB010036971.1:0-10181 GCA_029216955.1 Iris pallida | reverse complement strand
TAAAGAGACCCGAGATGCGCTCAGGGAAGCCTTAAGAATGCCGAGTCCTTCCTTACTCAGTTTTGGCCACCAAAATACGATCCTGCAACTTTCCCATATTGCCACAGCGTGGTCGAAGTGATTCCCAGTATTTTTTACCCAGCAAGACATGCTGCTAAAGAATAACCGGCACAATCGCCCCTGTATTATACAGGGTATGTCGGTGCCATTAAGGTCGATCGTATCCACATCGACCCGAGTTCCTCAATGAGCATTATCCCAAGAAGCCTCCTTCAAATTCTAGGATTCCGATGCATCGGTTGACAACCTCGAACACAACAATCAGCGGCTTCAATGCAGGCTCTGGGCAAAATTTTCTGAAGTGTTAGATTGGTGACCTCCATACTGAAGTAACTTGCTATGTCATCGATGCAGACATAAACTACAACATGCATCTAGGATGACCATGGATCCATGAGTACATGATTGTCCCTTCCACCCTACATAAGTGCATAAAGTATGTTGCCAGCGATGGGACCATCAAAATGGAGTTTGCT
Source organism: Iris pallida (assembly GCA_029216955.1). NCBI lineage: Eukaryota > Viridiplantae > Streptophyta > Magnoliopsida > Asparagales > Iridaceae > Iris > Iris pallida. The sequence continues at coordinate 9,645 of JANAVB010036971.1, read as the reverse complement.
GAAATCGACCCGTTTTGAGGACTTGAAGCCTACTGTACGGATGCTGATCTGTACAAGTCAGTCCCTTAGGAGGACGATAGCAATGATGCTGATGACAAGGCAGAGACAGCCTCAGAAAGCGCAGCAGCGACCAAAGAACCTTTAAATGTTCGACTGAAAGGAAGGCCTCCCAAAGTATCAACGCCTCTCGTCGTTAAGCTTCGGGACAGAGCTCCACCTTCGCCTCCAGTGACGATAGAAGATGGTCAGGAGCCGATACGAATAAGGCAACCCCGGAGGTCTCCAAGGCCAACCACGAAGGCGCCAGAGCATGACTACAGCCCCTTTAGTGGTCACACTGAAAGGGAAGCGTCGTCCCCCTCCTCCCGTAACAGCTCTAGTCCTCGCTGACGAAGAGCTAGAAGACTATGTCTGTACCAACACAAAGGCACACTCTTTCGACGATGTAATCTCCCGAGATAAGATGCCTACTTTATTAACAGAAGTTGTCTTCGAACTACTCTGGTGCATGCTGGAACACCAAATATTTCCTAGATAACTCTCTGCGTAAGCTACAGACGCAGGTGACGACCGTCAACCATGTGAGACGAGTGTTCCCTATCCGGGGTGCCTACTTCGTAGTTCCAGCCAAGAAAAAGAAGGGAACCCATCATATTCGGTCGATTGGAGCATCCTCAGTGAATAACTTTTGAAGACCCAGACCTCGATAGTAGCAAGATGCAGTTCTACCGCTACACTGTGTAGGCCAAAAACCTCATCCAGAAGATGGGTTACGACCTAAACAGCAACAAGGGGATCAATTATGGCAAGGCCCGGTATCTCCCCTTACGGATTCATACTCTAAAAGGAAAAGCTCAAAACTATTACCAACATACCCGTCGAGGGTTGGGGTACGTTACACCTACTTCCACCTCAGAAGACTCAGAAGAAGAAGTCATGAGGCACTCACACTTTTCTGACTCCTCCACTTGGGACTCTGATACCAGCACCGGTCAAGTCTTTAAGAAGATGTTGTCTGCTAACGTGGCCTCTGCAAGCTTAACCGTCGAAGATCAGCGTAGGCGGTAACAAGAGTTAGAAGTGCTGGATGAAAAGCGCTTGCTCGTGCAGGAAAGGATCGAGCTTTACCAAGCCTGCATCTCTGGGGCCTTCAACAAAAAGGTCCGCAAAGATCATACCAAGTGGGCGACCTCGTCTTGGCAATACGAAGACCAATAGTAATGACTCGCAAGACGGCTGGAAAGTTCGAGCCCAAGTGGGAAGGACTGTTCGTCATATAAACGGTATACTCTAATGGTGCTTATCGGCTAGCTAAGCCTAATGGTGAATTGCTAATGATGCCCATCAACGACAAGTTTCTAAAAAAATATTACGTCTGAAGGCGAAACCAATATAGGTGCCCACATCCCCTGAAAAGGGTGCCTATGAGTTCTGGTAAGGGGATCTCCCTCTCTTTCCTATATATTCTCTCAAGTAGATGAAGCACTTCCCGTCCACGTTACCTCTGGATTGCTCCTCTACGCCTGGAAGATGCGGCTACCATGTCCATATTACCTTTGACTAGTCGTTCTTCTCGCATCAGCTTTATGGTTATTCCGGCAGTCTAGAAAATTGTTCACGTCCATATTACCTCTGGATTGTTGTTCTATATCTCGACAAAGATTAAGCCTACCACGTCCATATTACCTCTGGTCAAGCAAATCCCTGGTGAAGATTCCCTCTTTATTTTGAAGATAAAAGCAAAAGGGACAGAAAAACTTCTATATATAAAAATATGTAGCTACAAAGACCTATTACAGACCCTTCGTAGTTATATACACAGAGGCTAAAATTGTAGTACAAGCTCTCAATAGCACGGGCGAGGCAGTGACAGAGCTAATCACTTCCTGGTTAAAAGGAAGCCACCGCCAGAAGTAGCTATTGGCCTGAGCTAGGGATGAAGACCAGCACATGACTCCCCTATCTCCCCAACTGGCCATGGGAGCAAACACAGCTGCCAGCCTTGCTATTCCTCGGAATGGCAAGCAATCCAAATCCAAGATGTAGAGGTCAAAGACGCCATTGATGCCCACGACATCCAGAGCGTGGGGATGTCTCGAGATCCAGTGGTAGTTCTACTACAGCTTCTCCGGATGAAAATGTTTGCCACAGCCGAGTGTCGGGCAAGCAAGGCCATTGTGGAAATAGCTGAGTCTTCTCTTGGAAGGGGTAGTCCTTTATATAGACTATTTGCGTAATCCAAGCATGAGCCAGATGTCGGTCAGAAGGAAGCTTATAAGCTAAGCCAAAGCTCTACTCCATGTCAGATGACAGTACTGCGAGTGACCGAAGGAACGTGACTCTGAATCACCTCTGCCAAAGAGATTCACAATCACTGCAAAGATGCAAGAGGCTCCAATATCAAGAAGTCATCAGGAGCTCTTGTTCTGAAATGATGACTCGGGACAATTAATGCTAAAGAGTTAGACATGACACCAGCCATCACCCAGATCGTACAATCCTGCCACGTGTTAATGCTTCTGTTCAAAGTATCCCGAGCTTGACTCAAGTTCGGGACACTTTGAAGGGGGTCTTGTAGAAGAATAAAAAATCTCAGCTGATGACATCCCTTCGCCACAGAGTAGATGATATAAAGGCTCAGCCCAAGTGCTAAAAAGACAAAACAGAAGATATGGAAAGAAGTCCCTTATGTGTCGCGTCTGCCAAAGTCTAGTATACACACATCGATACTACACAAAAAGGACTAATTCTGTTCGTCTACAAAGGATCTGGTACAGATTCGACAGAGCCTAGAAAGGTATACAAGGGATTCAGTCTTCGTCAAAGTGCAGCCCTTCTTCTTCATGCTAGAAGATTGACCTCAATCGAGGCATATTCTGACCTTCTTATGGGCGCAGCCTCCCAGAGCATATCAACCACTCGGCCAAAGCAAACAGCTTCCTGAAGCAGTTATCGGTCCGAGCCTTAAAAGAGCGCAGCAGGTCGTAAAGCCCTGAATGGGAAGGACATAGCAAAACCTGTGGCTCTTCGGGTTGGCTATCCACCCATGACCCAGGTCGTTAAGACCTCAAAGATCCCCAGACGTCTCCCTAAATTGAACTTCCTAAGGAGGACATTTACGTACTTCTTAAGGGCAAGCGATGGCTCCTTCTACACAGAGTTCTTCTATAAGAACATGGCTCTTATGAACGAGAAAAGCCTCAACCAGCAGCCAACTTATACAAGGCCGATCGTCGCTCGAAGTTAAGTTTGGATCTCATATGGTAGTGAAGGATGCCAAGAAGAAGACAGCAACTCTTCATAGGAGAACTTCCCCTTTTATAGGATCGAAAATGGCCCAGAGTACATAGCACATGGTCGACGGTCAGAATTTCTGTATTAATAGGAAGAACCTAAGACTCAGCACGATGAGTGTCAGTCTTAGACCCTTGTAATTCCCTATATTATAGTAGCAATTAAGAGGAAAGTCCTTAAAAAGTGGGTATTTATCACTCTTTACTTCAGAAGCCAAAGCCTTCAAACCCGAGACGCAACTACTCGCCTGCGCCAACCTCGAAAGCAAGATGGTGGTAGGCCCCGCCCTTTCCTTTACTTCAGAAACCAGTGTCTTCAATCCAGAGGCGCAGCTACCTGTTTGCGCCAACCCCAAACACACAAGGGTGTTATACCCTTTCCTCCAAAGCCAATACCTTCAAAGTTCAGAGGCGCAGCTATTTACATGCGTCCACATGAGGCACAGGATGGTGATATGTTCACATCATCTCTATTCCTACTGTGCAGTCATCTTCTCCGATCCAGAAGCTTAAGTCACTTCTTTATAAGAGAGTTGGGAACTCTAACTACAACCAATGCAAGTCAACCTATCGCTCCAAAAGCACAGTAACCTCGCCAACTTGAAGCACAAGCCTACTCGTCGTCTACAGGACAATGACTCTGTTACTTCGAAACATAGCTTCATCATTGCTCTAAATGCACAGAAGTCTCGTCGTCATTCGAAGCCAAGTCCACTCATCGTCTGAAAGCATAGAGGCTCCGTCGTCTCCAGAAGTATGGTCTATTCGTCGCTCCAGAAGTACAACAGCACTTAGTCCTCCCTAAATGCATAGGAAGCATAGGTCCATCCTAATTATTTTATTTAAACTGCCTCTTGCAGAAAAGATTGGGATTAAATCATGATTGATATTATATTAGATTGATTTAAATCTTAGACGAGGATCAATTAGACTCTAAATCTAGGATGAAATCCCAAGATTTACTTGGCTGTATCCGAGCAAACAAATTAGCACGTGTCACCTCCTTCGGTTATGTTGATAACCACCAGAGATCTCGATTGAGGGGAATCTCGATGTCTGCCACGTGTCAGCGTCGCAGAAGCCCGCACTTTGCAATGACGGCAGATTCTTTCATATCTCAGGAACCCTAATGCACATCGCATATGTGCTCGGTTCTCTATAAATAGAAGGAGTTCTCCTTCAACTAAAAGAGCGACAACCTTCATCTAAGAAGGAACAATCCACCAACCAACCAACAGAAAAACAACCCCCTCTAAAGGATCTTCTCCTCCAGACAGCCTCTTGATCGGTGACCCCAGAGTTCTATCGAAGGCGCCAGAGAGCCAGAGCAAGGTTGATTCATCGTCAGATCGTCAATGAAGTAAAGGAGCTGCTGTAGTACTCGATCTACACCGTCATACTTTCCCAGAAACCTCTTCTTCCTGTACTTAGAATATCCTGTTTAGGACTTCCTTCTTTGTGGACAAATACCTTATACGTTCAACAAAGCAAAAAAGTACGTTCAACCTTTTGTTATGTCGAACGCTTTCCTGCTCAATTGGTATAGGATGGAGTCGTCTCCATTCCAAAATCCACTCTGGAGATCGTCAACCTTTCACCAGCATGAAGTGATGGTCTCGTGCCCCTATCAACTGACAAAGGAAAAGTCATGTGGATTTACCCCGATTTGGTTGCTGACTTTGAATCCAATACACCTGCTTCCTCCATAAAGTCAAGAAAGACCACCAAATACAAGTCCTGTCATATGATTTCACTGGGGGGTCATCTTCCATCATTGGATGCTACCTTCATCCTAGCGGAGGTCTCACCTTCTTCTTCTGAGATGACTGTACCAAAGTCGAAAGTTAACTACCAGCCAACATTCTATCTATATAGTCAACAGTCCTGCGAACTGATGATGAAGATGGAATATGATCTACAGAAAGCCCCCGACTTAAATCATGGGAAAAGATCTCCTATGTCTCTTTCTCTATGCCTACAACATAATCAGTCTCGTGTTGGCTTAGGATTCTGGACAAATCCTTCGTCGCTTCAGAATAAGTCTTCGAGAAACAAGACTCTAATAAAGAATTGCAATATGGTTTCCTTCGTACCAGCTCCAGAAGAGGAAGCCATGACCGGTACTAGATCTGGGAGACTTTACCTTGGAGACTTTACCTTAGAGAGTTTCTAGAGGGACAAAAGAATGCAGTCATTCCACCTCCAGTCCCTGATGCCCCTTCAGCATCTTCTCCGTCTGTTGTCAATGTTCAATCGTCTTCATCGCCTCAAACGAAACTAACTCCTCCAAAACCAACGGCGGCCGACAAAGGAAAATAGGCAGTTCACTTCGATAAAATATTGAAGAAAACTCCACCTCTTGGACCGAAGAAGCCGTATAACTTCGATATATTGGCTCAGCTAGCCAATACTCCGACGAGGTTATCAATCTTCGAGCTCTTGCGTCTCTCGAGGAAAACTCGAAAAATACTAAGCAAAGCTTTAATACAAGCCGACACTTGTCTGGCACACCTCAAGAAGCCAGATGAAGAACCTGTAGCATGTTTTCACTATCATAGTATGATGGAGCTGATTCCCAATATCACCTTCACGCAGGATGATATATTTCTGGAGGACATTCGACATGATCGACCTCTCTATTTTACGGGGTATGTCGATACAATGAAAGTCGATCGCATCCTGATTGACCTGATTCTGTACTTAGCATTATGCCGAAGACTCTACTGGACGCACTGAAGATCCCTGTCCATAATCTCTCTACCACAATCACGACTATTCTGGGATTTAATTCTGGGAGAAGTGAACCACTGGGTAAGATTCGCCTGAAAGTTCAAATCGACAATCTCCACATGAAAGTCACCTTCTATGTGATTGACAATCATGGCTCCTATAATGCCTTATTAGGAAGACCCTGGTTGCATGAACATAACATCGTGCCATCAACTCTCCACCAATGTTTCAAATATATGGATGACAATAGAGAAGTCCAAAAGAAAGTGGCTGATCTTAATCCCTTCTGGGGTGTCAAAGCATATTTTATTGACTCCAGGATGTACAAAGAGGAGTTCATGAAAGTCGTACTAGCTATGGAGACCGAGGAAGATCAAAGGGACAATCCAGATGACATTCTTGTGATTTCGGTCAAAGGACGTATTTTTTGTCCTTCATCTTCTTAGACACAGACAATCTATCTCTCTTCTTCTATCAAGCATCCACTTATTAAAAAGATGGAGCATAAGGAGATGACCTCTTCTGAGCCTCTTATTATTGACTTTCGTCGTAACAAGCCTTCTACTTCTCCTTCTCCTTCTTCTTCTCTTGTCATCAATCTTAGCAAGCCGTCGTCTAAGATTAAGAGCCCTATTGTAAATGATGATGTAATTATCAATAAAGTAGCATCTCCTTTGCAGTATAGTAATGTCAATTACTATACTCGATGTTATCTAGACATCTTGGATAACTTCGAACCCCTTACATTAGGAGCAGTCCAACCTCTCTAAGATGAAGTACCACTGGACTCAGTGCAAGATTCATTCTTTCTGGTTTCCTTCCGAAAGAAGGATGAACATCTTATTCTCTTCAGCAAAGGATTGAATCAAAAGGCTACATCCGATAATGATGCTGAAATAATAATAATGGGCGACTTCAACTACGTTGTTACAGTCAACAGTCGAAGAACATCATCCAGAAGATGGGCTACTACTTCAAAATCGGCCTCAATGGTGGTAGGGGAAGACGAACTCCTATTCGTATACCTGCTCTAAAAGGAAAGTCGGTGTAATACTACAACAAAACAAAGCATGGGTTAGGCTACACCTCGTCAATCATGACCCCAGACGCTTCTGAGTCTGACAAAGAAGAGCGATCTAACTCCTCTGACTCTGCCTCATGGGACTCGAACACCAGCATAGGGCACGTCCATCGAGTGACTCTATCTTATAATATGGTAACCGCCGAGTTCTCAGAAGACGACGGTGACTTCGCTGAAGCCCCTGAATTTGATCCTTGGGCACAAAGGATGGATACTCAATGGGAACTTCACTTTGAACAACGCGAACCACCTACTGAAGATCAGTTGGTCCAGGTCGATGTCGGAGACGAAGCTTCTCCAAGTCCAATCTTTATCAGCAAAAGTTTTCCTGAAGCAGATAAACAAGGACTGATTCAGCTCATTTCAGCTCATTAGGAAAAATATTGACATATTCGCCTAGAGTTACGAAAATATGCCGAGATTACATCCTCAGGTCGCTACCCATAAGCTTAACATCTTGCCAAATGCAAGACCAGTCAAACAATAACAACGTCGATTTTGACTTGACATGATGGATACTATAAAAGCCGATGTTAAGAAGCTCATTGCCTGTGGCTTTATCAGGGAAGAACAACATCTTGACTGGGTGGCTAACGTCATCCCAGTTATGAAGAAAACATGAAAGGTTTGAGTCTGCATCGACTTTAATAACCTTAATAAAGCTTGTCCCAAGGATGAGTTTCCTTTTCTAATCACTGATGTCAAGATCGACAACACCTGCGGGTTCGAACGGATATCTTTTATGGACAGATTCTCCGGATATATAATCAAATCAGGATGAACCCCGAAGATAAAAAAACATACATCTTTCTGTACTCCTTTAGGAGTTTACTACCACACAGTTATGTCGTTTGGTATTAAGAATGCTGGTGCAACCTATCAGCGGGCCATGAGTACCATTTTTCGTAAATATTTACGGAAGACTGTCGAATGCTTTGTCGACGATATTGCTGTCAAAAGTCATCTAAAGGAAGATCACATCCATAACTTAAGAACTATATTTGATCTAATGCGCCAGCATCAACTAAAAATAAATCCTACCAAGTCATTCCTGGGAGTCTCTAGTAGCAAATTCCTCAGATTCGTTATTACCTCTAAGGGTACATACGTTGACCCCGAGAAAGTCAAAGCCATTCAAGGGATGCGTCATCCACGCAACCTAAAAGAGCTACGAGGATTCCAGGGACGACTTGCGTACATCAGGAGATTCATCTCAAATCTCTCTGGACGTTGCAGACGTTCACTCAACTAATGAAGAAAGGTGTGTCTTTCGTTTGGATCGAAGAATGTCAGCAAGCATTCGAAGACATAAAATGGTACATGATGAACCCTCCAGTCCTAGTGCCTCCAGTCACAGGAATACCCTTCTTGATGTATGTCCGAGCAATGGATCATTTTCTGGGTGTCTTATTAGCCCAAAAGAACAAAGAGGGTCATAAGCAAGCCATCTATTATCTTAGTCGCACGATGATCGATGCTGAACATCGATACAACCCAGTAGAAAAAGAATGCTTAGCCCTGATGTTCGTTGTCTAAAAAATGCGATATTATATCATGGGCCAAACTATTCATGTCATCTCCAGAGGAAATCCACTCCGAGTCTTGATGAAGAAGCTCAGTACACTCAACTCTAGACTCGCTACCATGCCATATTACTAGCACATTATGATATGGTCTGTCCCACAAAAGTCTGTTAAGGGTCAAGCCTTAGCTGACTTCCTAGCTGCTCATCCGATCCCTGAGACATCCAAACTCTATGACAAAATTCTTGATGAAACTTTGGAATCCAACATGATTTCAGCAGGAATCCTCCCTTGGCATATATTCTTTGATGGTGCTTCCAGAATCGGACCTAAAGGTACTATTGTCGCTGGAGTTAGAATCATTCTAGTATCTTCCGAAGGACTGGCAATTCAGAGAGCGTATTCTTTAGACGAACCGTGTTCTAATAACGTTGCTAAATACAATGCTCTCTCATCGGTCTCCAATTAGCTAAACAATTGGATATCGAATACCTTGAAGTCTACAGAGACTCTAAACTGATCGTCAATCAGGTTAGAGACACGTATAAATTTCGACATCAAGATCTCGTTCCATGCCATGAAGCAGCAATCAAATTGGCTACATCATTCAAAGGCTTCTTAATTGAACATGTGCGTCGAACATGCAATACAGAAGCTGATGTGCTTGCTAATCTAGCAGTAATATTAGCAATCCCTGTGAATAGACAACATATGATTGTTATTACCAACAGGGAATTATTCTGCATTGAGAATAATTTGCATCTGGAATCTAGCAACTCAGTCAAAGTTTGCATTATAAGTGAAGACTGGAGAGCTCCTTTCATCGACTTTGCAGTACATGACATCTTATCGGAAGATCCCAAAGAAGCAATGACAATCCGTCGGCGATCACTCCGATTCTTCTACAACTACACTTCTAAAACACTCTATCGATGATTATATGACGGTATGCTTTTACGCTGTTGTGGGAGATAAAGCAAAGCAGATACTACGTGAAGCTCACGATGGTGTCTGTGAG
>JANAVB010036970.1:0-25287 GCA_029216955.1 Iris pallida | reverse complement strand
AATCAATTATAAATTATGGGAGTTTACACTCTCTCGCGGATATAGAAAGGTCCGATGAAATACGGGCTAAGCTTCCCACCTCCACAAAAGCGAATGGTGCCTCGTGTCAGAGATATCCTCAGGAACACCAGATCTCCAACCTAGCACAAACAAGGTCTCACACTTAACTATAACAATCAATTATGAACAAACAATATTCATCAAAACAAACTATCCTAACCCTAAATCTAAGCTGTACCTCAAACTCCAAATGTCTCCGATGGCTATCGGCCAAGTGCCGCTGTTTATCCTGCGCCGCGCAAAGTTAATCACTGATGAGCTTCACCTTCTCGGCTGCATCCACAACCATCTCAGGTCCCAATAAATCTATATTTCCAACGTCATCCCAAGATAAGAGAGTATGACATCTACGCCCGTACAATGTCTCGAATGGTGACATCTCAATGCTGGCCTAGAAGCTGTTATTGTAGGCAAACTCAACCAAGTGCAAATGATCCTCCAAGAAACCTCCAAAATCCGTAACACAAGTACGTAGCATGTCCTCGAGAGTCTGGATAGTCCTCTCCGACTGCCCGCCTGTCTGAGGGTGGTAAGCGGTACTAAACATGAGCTGAGTGCCCAAGCTAGCCTGCAGACTCTTCCAGAAGTAGGAAATGAAGCGACTATCCCGATCCGAGATAATGCTCACAGGAACTCTATGCAGCCTGACTATCTACCTCACGTACATGTCTGCTAATCTCTCTGTAGACAAACCTACTTTGAATGACAAGAAGTGGCTGATTTGGTCAACCTGTCTACGATGACCCAAATCGCGTCTTTCCCTCCTAGTGTACACGGTAATTTGAAAACAAAATCCAACGTGATGTGCTTCTACTTTTATTCTGGAATGGGTAATGGCTGTAACAATCCTCCTGGCCTCTGCCTCTCTACCATTACCTGTTGGCAAACCAAGAATCTGGCTATCAAGCGTGCCACCTCCCGCTTCATACCATACCACCAAACATGCTCCTTCATGTCTCTATACATCTTGTTAGCACCTGGATGCATAGAATACTGAGAGCGGTGAGCCTTATGTATAACCTGCTCTCGAATATCTCTACTAAGCACACACAGTCTGGAACCGTGCGTCAATGCTCCATCCTCTGCAATTACAAACTCATCCAGAAGTCTTCCTCGAACGTGCTCTCGAATACTCCGCAGAGATACTCTACAGTCCTGACAATTGTATCTCAACTCCTGGCACTATCACCTCAATATCCAAGCTCTCAAGATTTGCTAGCAAATGATGATCTATCATCAAACACAAGGCTACCGGATACCTGCTCAAGGCATCGGCAACCACGTTGGTCTTCCCTGGATGGTACTACAACGAGATGTCGAAGTCCTTCATCAACTCCAACCATCTCCTCTACCTCATGTTCATCTCTTTTTGGGTACACACATACTTCAAACTTTTGTGGTCCGTGAAGATTTATACACGCTCTTCGTATTGATAGTATTTCCATAACTTAAGAGCGAAGATAACCGTTGCTAACTCCAAGTCGTGGGTAGGGTAGTTCCTTTCATGTGGACGTAACTGCCTGGACGCATAGGCAATCACCTTCCCATGTTGCTGTAAGACACAACCCAGAACCTTCCCTGAGGCGTCACTATAGATAGTGAATCCACCTGTCCCTGATGGCAACATCAAAACTGGAGCTGTCCTCAACCACTTTTTCAACTCATCAAAGGCGACCTGACACTCCTCTGACCAGACAAACTCTATGTTCTTTCGGTCAGCCTAGTCAACGGTTCTGCAATTCGAAAAAAATCCTGAACAAACCTTCTATAGTAGCCTGCCAATCCCTGGAAACTCCTGATCTCTGCAACTGAACTTTGAGAGGTCCATGCCTCAACTGCTGTGATTTTCTTCGGGTCAACTAAGATTCCCTCTTCGGTCATAACATGACCTAGGAACTCAACCCGATCAAGAAAAAACTCATACCTCAAAAGCTTGCCATACAGCTTCTCCTTTCCGAGAGTCTCTAGAACTACTCTCAAATGCTCCGCATGCTCCTTTGGGGTCTTCGAATACACGAAGATGTCATCAATGAATACTACCAATAACTTGTCCAAATACTGATGGAACACCTTGTTCATCAGATTCATGAATAATGTCGGGGCGTTGGTTAACCCAAACGGCATCAACAAAAACTCAAACTGGCCATACCGCATCCAAAATGCTATCTTCGGAATATCCTCCTTCATCACCTTCACCTGATGATAACCTGACCTCTGATCAATCTTGAAAAATACCCTTGCTCCGCTCAACTGATCGAAGAGATCATCGATCCTCGACAGCGAGTATTTATTCATTATTGTGAGGTTGTTGAGAGCCATTTAGTCTATAAACATCCGTACCGACCCATCTTTCTTCGGCACAAAGAGCACCGGTGCACCACACGGTGAATAACTCGATCGGATGAACTTGCAACTCATATACTAGCTTCTTTAATTCTACCAGCTCGTTGTTGTTCACTCTATAGATGTACTGAGATATCGACTTTATGTCTGGCACCAAATCTATAGAGAACTCTACATCTCTGTCCGGAGGTAACCCTGGCAACTTATCCGAAAATACATCTATGAACTCAGCTATCAATGGATGTGGCAGACTCTGCTCCTCTACTGAAGCTCCACAGAAGACTCCGTTGCTCTGCTCTGCCTCTCCTTCGGCCAACTCGAACTTTGGCTCTCCTGGTGATCTGAAAAGAACTCTGTCTCCACGATAATCTATGCTGGCATGATGTCTTCTCAACTAATCCATCTCTAGTACAATATCGTAACTAGGTATTGGCATCACGAGCAAACTCACATCCAGCTCTTGGCCTTCTAAAATGACTCTCGATCCTTACAAACATCACTAACTAGGATAATACCACCCCAGTCGTGATCTTGCAAGTCCTAGGCAAAGGTTTAGAAGCAATATGGTGTCTAACAGCAAAAAATACAGACACAAAACTATAGGAAGCACAAAATCAAATAAAGCAAATACAGGAATAGAATAAAGAAGAATGGAACCAGCTATCAGATCATCCACTGGCTCGGACTCCTCAGCTGCCATGGCTAAAGCTTGCCCCTACTGGCCTCCTCTAGCCTGCTGTTGATGTTGTACAAATCTCTGCTGCTGAGTCTACAATGGCGGTCCCTTCTTCTAGCCCGTTGGAGCTTTAACTCTTAATTCCTGAGATATACAACCTGAAACCATGAAAAAGTCTCTCAGCTGATGCTCTGCTGATCCACACAGTAGGCACTTGTCCAACCTCTTCCTGCAGTCATTCCACCCGTGCCCTGCTTTTTTTACGAAGACGCAAGGGATAACTTAAAACAACCTCGGTGCCTACTGCTGGCCCTGTCTCAGCTGCTGATGGGCCTGCTGGAATGGTGCATAATCCTGAACCTGATGTTGCTGGTACAGAAAGGGCCTCTGCTGCTGCTGTTGGAAATAGGGCCTTTTGGCCGGGCATGTACTGCTACCAGCTCCATAGGTATTACGACCTCTCTTGGTCTTCAGCTCCAGGTCATCTTTTGCTGCCATGGCTCCTTCTAAGATCTTCTCAAAGGTAGCATCATGGTCACTCTTTGGTCAGTGACATAACCTTCTTGATCAAGCCCTTGCAAATCTCCTCGCCTTTGCTACCTCACTCAGTCTCTCCATAAATCTACCCAGGCGGCAGAACTCTCTAGCATACTCCTCAACTGTCTGGTTTCCGTAAACCAGGTTCTCAAACTGAGTCTCCAAAGCATCGAGAGCAACATCTGGAAAGAACTTTTCCTTCAAAAGCTTCTTAAAGGCTTCCCAAGTCTGTCCTTCGACACCAACCATGGGATCGATGTAGTACCAAGTTAGTACAAGATCAAATATCTAGATGCTTTGCCTCTATCTGTAACCTAGCCGGGATTTATGCCAGTCCGAATATCCCATCGATGTGCTCAATCCAGTCGTCGACGTACAGATTGCCCACTGTACATTTGAAGTCCCTCGGCCACATCTTCTGAAAATCTAGGATATTCCTTGGCCTCTGCTGCTGAATCTGGCCTCCCTATGGCTCAGCTGCTGCCACCCTCTCAACTACTACCATGGCCACCTGATAGGCATTCTCGATACCCTGTCTCATGTCTGCTGACTGGCGGTACTGTATATCAATTATCTAGTGGAAAAGTGCGAATAACTATGCTGCATCTACTAGTTCCTGAAGTGGTGGTGGCTGGAGAACATCCAGAATTGCTGGGTTAGGCCTCCGAAAAGGTGGAGGAGCACCTCCAAAAGCTGCAGATGCTCCTACATGAGCAGGAAAGAGAGGGGCTTCGATCCCATCAACCTGCTGAGAGTCGGACGAGAGGTGGCAGACCTCTCAGTAGCCGCTGGGATAGAGCGATATGACCTAGTCTCACTACAAGAAAATATGGTTTTTTTGACGTTTTTTTCTTTCGACGTTTATGGAAACGTCGTCTTAGGCATGCTACGCCGACGTTCTATAATAAACGTTGGAAAATACCAACGTTTACTTATAAAAGTCGAGGATTATCGACCTTTTTTTCTCGACGTTTATGTTTAAGTCGTCTTAGATAGGAAAATACCGACCTTCTACATTAAACGTTAGAAAATATTGACTTCTCCACGTTTATCTTAAACATCGAGATATTTACTGACGTTTTGTTAAAAAATGTGGAATATTACAAAAAAATATTGTAGCATTATTTTTCTTTCCCTCTAATATTTTTTCCTTTCCTCTAATATTTTGCCCTTTCCCCCCAAAAACCCTCCAATTCCTACACTCCGTGAAAAATCTAACCCTATATTCACAAAAACCCACATCTTCTCTCATAGCTGATCAACAAAAGCCGTACACAAAGCATAGTCACGTTACGATGTTGGCGGATCCCCAATCCCAAACAAAGAAAAAAGAAGATTGAAACAAACACTATTTTAGTATCAGTGGTTTACATAAAACTGCAGCGGGGTCATCGAATCGGACGGTAAAGCCCCCATCTCTCCAAATTTTCAACGGACTCCAATCAAGTCACTCTTCTTCTCCCTGACCTGTATTGAAGTCTGTACAAACACACACAGTCTCTCTCTCTCTCTCTCTCTTTCCGTGACATCGGATCTGAGCATGGATCCGGCCCTCTCTGCCGGAGGAGGTGGCATCTCGTCGACGTACCCAGACTCCGTCGATTCCTCCCCCCGCTCCCGCGGCGGCAACTCCTGGGACGATTCCCCCTTCCTTTCCAACTCCTCGGCCCCCTCCCCGAAGCTCCGCCTCATGTGCAGCTACGGCGGACGCATCGTCCCCCGCCCCAGCGACAAGTCCCTCTGCTACCTCGGCGGCGATGGTCACGGACACGTCTACCCTTGGCGTCGGTCACGGACATGGTGGTACAGATTCCTACTCCTTCGCTCGCGATGAGTCCTGTCTTTTTCGTCGATGAATCCATACCAACACCACAAATGTCGTCGATCGAGGAAACCATGGGCCGAGTGGTCCACAGAGAGGACAATCACGAACTGGAGCCACCTATGGTTAGCGACCAAACGGTGGAGTTTCAACTAGGAAGGGGGAATTTGAAGTCATGTCCATGCCAGGTACATAACATAGTGCTTGTCTATTATCTATGTAGTGCATATCAACTGCTTGTGGAAATTCCTAAGTAATAAAATCAAAAGAGGTAGCATATGGAAATTTTATTGACAACTCTAAAAATGTTCAAACATGTCATCAAAAAATGGAAAAATGTGTAGGCTATTGAGGACCGCTTAGACCACAACAAGTTTTTCAAGTATACATGCTATTAGGGTCTGCTTGGCAATTATCGGGGTAGCGGTTACGAGGTGTTTTTAGAGTACCGGTTATGAGCGGTTATGATAGGTCCGGTTTTGGATGGTTTTTAAGTAGCGGCTTTTAAACCAGTCCAATCCATGCTTGGTAATTCTCTAACGAGCGGTTCTGAAAGGTTTTTACACGAATAAATTAAATAGGGAAGGGTATTGGTAGTTATAATTATATCTATTTTTGTGAGGATATAAATGGAATAAAAAAATAAAGCCGCTCAAAACCCGCCGATTTGGGGTGTTTACAAAGCCACCCAAAAATACATTACACCGGTTTTAGGGGGTTTTTGAGCCGACGAAAACCAGTGCCTCAAAAAAATTAACAAGCAGGGGTTTTCATAAACGGTCGGTTCAAAAACACCCCAAAACCGGTGAAAACACCATTACCAAGCAGACCCTTAAAGTTGTTATACAGGGAACTGATTTTCTATTTGTGTACATCTTTCTTATTTTTCTTAATATGAGCTTGGATGGTGTAGAAGAGAGTCTGCTGATACTATGTTAAGATTGAGAATTACTGAACACATTGGATTGATTCTATTAATGGAATAAGGGGTTATATATAAGAGGTGCATAGCTCTTCTTGGTGGCTATCAAATATGCAAACCCGAAACTATAGAATAATAAGATGAAACTAAAAGAGAGAGACTATTCTATCATGTAAAGTTGACTTGAGAGGGCCCAAGTTTATTTGGTCCTTATGTTGTGCTTGAGGAAATGGACCTTTCAAAGGGGGGTCCAGGTTTATTTCTTGTAGCTTAGAAACTGTCGCATATATTCTTTCTAAATCCTAATGTGTTACAATATATCATTAGAATCAGAAAAGAAATGAACCTTTCTCTTTTAAGGGAGAAATATGCTTCGACTGAAGAAAAATAACTTACTAGATTCTTTCCTCAAAAAATGCTTACTTTTCCATGTTCAATGGGGCAAAGTCCTGTAGCCTATTGTTGGCCACGAATAACTAGGCCAACCATTGGCTAATTTCTACCATAGTTTAGTATGACACATAGTAGATATCTTTTTGGGTGCAATGTGGTTTTATCTAGCTTCCAAATGAAATATCACCATTTTTTGAAGTTAGTGTAAATATAGTTACCACACAACAAAGAAGAACATAACTGTACAAATTAGCCTGCTCGCAAGCCTAACAAGCTGAATACCCCTAAACTTAGGCTGAGGCTCATTCATAAATAGCCTATTCTTAGGTTCAAGATCCAATTTGCATTAAAAGTTTTAAGAATTTAATGAAATCCCTAGAAGCATTTATCCATTAACCTTCCCATTTTAAAGGCAAGGGTAAGTATTCCTTTTTACATCTGTCCGGGAATAACTACAAAATATATTCTACAGAGTATAATAATGATATATAAGCGCGAACTCGAAGATATATATATATATCTGCAATGTAGCCTTTTGACCCATTTATCTGTAACAACATTCTAATTATCCCCCACACTTTTATTTTTTACTTCCTTTTCTATGACACCAAAGAAAGAAAAAGCCAAACTTAATGATTGGGGTTGGTATTTGGTTTAAGATATGCTGATTACAATGCTTATAAATCTGCTAGAATGATTTATTTATTTTTTGAAGATGAGGCCACTCATTAATGATCATCCTTGACCTGGGCTTCTACTAGCACCTATTACATTCTTATTTGGTCCGGGCTGGGATTCGAACCCACGCCCACTCCTCCCTCTCTTACTAGTGTTACTAGTGTTACCAGTTGCCACTAATCACCCCTTGGTGGTAGAATGATTAATTGCTGACTGATAGGTTTGTAGAGATTCTGTAATGACCCTTAGAAAACATTTGCTATCTTTCAGCTTCATTTTGCCATTAAACACTGTCCTTTTTTGCTGCAAGCCATTTTGCATATTGATAATTTGTCACATTCCAAATTACTGTTGAAGTAGTATTTTAGTTCTGGAAATTTCTGTTCCAGTATTGTCTGGTTAACTTTGCTTAATTTGTACGTACTGCATCTTATTTTCTGTTCAAATAATTTCAAAGATGATGGAGGAAATTTTCCTTCACCTCTCTGGGCCAAATTTAGCTCTACCAGCCATGGTTCAGATCCTTGCAGATTTTGCTTCTGCTGAAGGTAAATATCCTTTCTTATCTTTACTTACTTTTTTGAAAGTAATAACCAATAACTAAAGTAGAAGGTCATGTAACTCTGTTTTTCTTCTTCCATATGAAGCTTTGCAGTTCACCCCCAAATTCAAAGATGTGTTGTTACGAATTTTGCCCATCCTTGGAAGTGTAAGAAACGCCCATCGGCCGATTTTTGCAAATGGTACTTTTTTCTCTGCTATGGGTTTGAAAACTCATACATGAACTTTCATCTGATGTTTTATTATGATATAGTTATTAGCTATGACTAGCCAAAGTGCCATGGTCTGCCTTGAGATACCATATTTATCTCCTGACTGCATATATTTTATTGTACTCTTGCCATTTAACTATATAGTATTTTCTGTCAGCGTTCAAATGCTGGTGTCCGGCTGCGTGGCAGTATCTTGGGGATTTCCCTTCTGATCGAGTTCCTGATAGTGATGTAATGTAAGATTTCTGATTTCTCATGGAATTGTAATGCATCTGGATTTTTTTTTTTTTGCTTTTAAAGGTTGATACTTGGCGTCCCTGCAGATCATTTCTGAATTCTGTGTTTGAACTATTGCTGAGAGTTTGGGCAAGTTGTCGGGACCTGAAGGTATGAAACAACATCGATTTAATTTTTAGTTTCGAGTTGAAGGCATCACTTGTCTCTCTTTCCAATCATTAGAAGCCTAATATGAACAACTTAACTCCCTGTGTGAGTGCGTGCTGATCTCGCTGGTACATCTGTCTGGTGTGTCTATGCTGTGTTCTTGTGTTATATTTGTCCAGACTTCAAGTGCCAAATCTATGGGGGAAGCAATCTTCTTATACCTAATGTAGTGTCAGCTGACATTGGTAATCAGTTTATCATTACAATGGATCAACAGTTACATGTCTATGGTGTTTTAGATGGTATTTCTTTCCACGGGATCTCAGGCCAACTGATTGTGAAACCAGACAATTATTTCTACATTGATATAAGACAACCTATTATGACCACAGTACCTTTTAGGAGTTGAAGTTGGGATGGCAAGTATTTAGACTTTAGATAGTATATTAATATTCAAATGGACAAACGTGCATAACGTTATCCTATGTTGTTAGTATCTTAGTATACACAACATGTATCTTACAATACGATATACTTCCATTTCGTTAACCGATACGATACGCATGGGTTGATAGGTAGTATTGGTTTTTTTATACTTGAGTCATGTAATTTATACTTAAGAATCTGAGCCTGGAACTAGATAGTCTTGTAAAGATGAAACAAATAAAATTCTGTGAGAAAATTATATTAAATCATGTTCCTATGTGAATTTAAAATAAAAGATCTA
Organism: Iris pallida; assembly: GCA_029216955.1. NCBI lineage: Eukaryota > Viridiplantae > Streptophyta > Magnoliopsida > Asparagales > Iridaceae > Iris > Iris pallida. The sequence continues at coordinate 15,972 of JANAVB010036970.1, read as the reverse complement.
AACTCCTAGAGTTGTTGTATCATTCGATACACAATAGGATACTTGGTACATGGGGATACAAAAGCAGATCGATACACGATGCGATACATGATAGGATGCACGAGTTGGCAACCTGGCTGTTATCCACTAGCACATAGTCCCCTCATGATCAATTGTCTAGGGCGACACCAATATATTCGTTAATGTCCTATCTTTGCATGTCAACCTATACTACCAACCTCTTGTTAAAAACATGGTGTTAAATGTGCCATTAACACCCTCCAGTATCGGTAATCAATCATGTCTCAATTAATAATATTCCATGTTATTTTATAGCGAACTTGCAATATATGGTTCCTATTTAACATGGTAGTATTTAGTTCTTTTGTTAATTCTTTGCCATTGTTATCGTTTAGTAAGTCCAGATGGTGATGAAATTGCAGGTGGGTCAATGTTGGACTCAATTGGCCAGGGATCTCAACCTCATGTACCTTTTAGAGAAAAAAGTAAGGAAGAAAAATGGATGGATCCCAACGGAAATATAATAGCATCGCTACTACAGGCTTCCCCTTCAAATTCTAATGCTAATTTTGAGATATTGTCGGGAACTAATATTTTGGAAAGACATTCGATTCATGTGTATTAGTTTATACATTAGTTGTCTAGCTGGAATACAGTACGTTTGTGGAATATATTACGTTTCTTTTTGAATTGACTATTTGAAGTTGTAAAATATTAAATTATTAGATTTTTTTTAAAGAGATGTTTGAAGACATTGTATTGGATATCATGTTGTGTTCATGGTAATTTGTTGCTTTTTGTTCTCAAGTTCTTCGAATATAAATTTCAATGTTTGTATGTTATTTTTGAAATAAATTTTTTACATTTATGCGACAGCCAAATATGTCGCGAAAATGCTTTGGCGACACCAATCTAACTTTTCGCTACATATTGCTTATGTCGTTGGAAATGTATTTCTTGTAGTGAAATTACCATTTCCAACGTATTTGGAAAAAGTTAGGAAAACAAAACCCAACAATTTTTTAAGAAGGTTGGTAATACAAAACCTAACGTTTGTTGGAAATGGTTAGGAAATCAAAATCCTACGTGTTTTTGGAAGGTTGGAAAAAAACCCAACGTTTCATAAAATGTTGAAAATAAGGTATGTTTTGCCACATTTTTGTATGAAAACGTTGGAAATATGATAACCATTATAGGACAATTAACGACGTTTATAAACGTTGCTGCAAACGTCGTCTAAACCCTATGCCAACGTTTAACGCAAACGTTGTAAATTGCCAATTAGAACAACGACGACATTTGTAGAAACCGTTGAACAAACGTCGTTAACACCTATGCCAACATTTTACACAATTTTGTCGACGTTAATAAAACGTTGGGAAAAAATATTTTTCTTGTAGTGTCCCTACCATCCTGAAGACAGATCAAACAAGAAAATCAATACTGAGCAGAAAATGATATCATCAAGAAAGGGCAGTTTATCTCAAGATAAGGCAATTATCAGAAAGAATTTATGGATGGCAGGAATTATATCAGAGTTTTTCCTAACTGTGATTGAGTACCATATAAAGTATATTCTATATCCTACTATAGGTTATAGCGATACTCTAGTTCGAGTACCACCAGCGAACTGAGACAATACTCAGAACCTGACCTGCATAGGCTACTACTAAAAATATTTCATGACCCGCACCCAATGTAAGGGTACGAGACCGTGGGTACCTCTAGCCTACGTCAAAGTATCGGCGGTAGAACACTATCCTAGGTCTCAATAACATCTAATATAACATAAAGGTACCTGTACATAATATACTATCCAATTGGAGGATAACTCAGAAGATATAACTCAATCACGATAACTAGAGGTGGATAATCAGCACGATATAAGATTGATGCAAATAACAGATTATAATACAAACCAGAAATGAAATGAGTTAAGTGTTATCAACACCACAACAGAGTACAAATCAAATATAACTCAAAGTAGCTAGATAAAACAAATAACAGTCTAACAATCTAGCCTAGGAACTCTAGTAGTCTCCTCTAGGCAAACTTTATCCTCCCGAGGGCCCAGATCACAAGGGTCATCTACGTCAGCTCCATAATATATGGTACAAAAGTTATCCAGGTTCTCTGTAAAATTTTTAACATATCCAGTCAGGATTGGAGAGAATACATAACTTTGAAAGCAGTTCCAAAACATGGTAGGAAATATAGAGCAAACAATAGAATAAGATACATGACGTGCTATAAATGACAGTACAGGAAAATAAGAAATAAACAGGGAATCTGAGTACATGAATAAGATAAAGAAACTCTGAACTAATGGTAACTATAAGTGATTTAGAACACAAGATGGTTATGTGATTGGCTTAGGTTGCACTTGATTATTCTATGGTAACTCGATTATACGTGAAAGCATAATCGACATGCACTTGATTACACTATGGGATTTAATCACATAACCACTTCTACTCCCCCGCCCTAATCAATACACAAGGATCCATTTAAGTTACGTTATGTATATGATTGTTAGTTTAACATGGAGCACATGAGAGTATATGAGAGTACATGAGAGAACATGTGTGTACATAAATAATACGAGTACAAGAAGTACATGATGTACATGAAGAGCACATGAACATGAAACACCTGATGCACCTAATGAGGGGGATAACATCTCATAAAAAGATCCATATAGTAGTAATCCGTTTGAACAATGTGTCAACATCAAATAAAGTAGTCTAGAGCAGGCAATATAAGTACTAACATGAATAAAAACTAACAGATAATGTACTCGTTTGATACTCTGAGCAATTAATATGTATCAATGTCTGAACTGGAGTCACAATGTCCTATTATAAGAAATACAGGTTATAATGTGTTCAATATTAAATATTTGAATATACAATGCAATCTAAATGCTCTAGGTCAAAAGTCAACCCAAATTCAACTCTTAGTCAACTCACGTCAATGGTCAAATCTAGGGTTGGTCAACTTGGTTAACTAAACTCCATACTAGCTAACTCATAGCCGACCCTAGCTATATATCATACCCTATATACACAAGGTATCTCATATATATATAATGGATAAACCGCCAACCTTATCTCATAACCAATATTACCTATATCCATATTACCATATCTCAACTATCCACCATACCTATATATCTAATAGATTAATACACATCTCCATACATAATGTATCACATATATATAATATATATAATTACTCAAGCACCAAGGGGACAAATGAGTTAAGGCAAATCCTCAACTCAAACCCAAACATATACATAATATAAGCATCAGCCTATCATGTATGTATGCAACACATATATGCAAATCTGAACAGAACAAGGATAGGCAGGCAGTATAGGTACCCATTTGTAGTAATCCTATGCTCAGGCTAATTTACAGGGAACAACATGCTGCTTGCAGGATATAAAATGTAGTAGCTAATTGAGGGTACCATACAAGAAGTGTTATACAGTAAAATATTATTGGATGCAATGGATGAATATATACAGTATACCAATCGAGGGCAGGACATGTGAAAGATGTATTCTGTTATACAGGACAGTGTATAATAAATACTATAAAGTGAAGTCCAAGAGTGAATTGCAAAGCAGGGACTGCTATGATGTAGAACAAGTGAAGGTAAATGAATGCAAGGGGTGATAAATGTAGTGAATGCTTATGACAGTATGCAGGACATGTAATAAAGATATGCAGTGACTAATTGAGTTGCAGATATCCTAATATACAGGATTTGGCAAACTTTAGGCCAATATGCATCTATACAGGATATGTAATATGGAAGTGCAGTGAATGCATATGGGCAGATGCAGCCACGTGAGTGCATGTATTGCATTACATCTAAATACAATACAGTGAGTTATTTTGCAGTGTACTGTAGGATAATATTTGCTAAGTCTAAATGGGAGGCAGGACAAGCTTCTAATTTGTAGGATATGCAATGGAGTAAAATATTAAGGTATGCATGTCATGAGAGTTAAAGTACAGTAATTGAATGATGTTTGTAGGAACCAAGGTCTATAGGCATTACAAGTGTAGTGCACTGCTATGAATACAAGGAAGATGTAGTAAATGTAGTAAATTAGGGTGTAGTGATGTCCAGGATGTAGGACAGCATGGTGTATCACTGCTAGAGCAATAGTGATGGATCTACTCATGGAATGTACTGTGCAGTAGGCTACAAGATGTTTGTAGGGCATGAAGGCAGTAAAGTATAAGAGGTGGGGCAAAATATATGAGTGATAAAGTGTGTTTAATTCAAGATGCAAAAGAATGAAAGGATGTTAAAGTACATACTATGGACAGATCAGTACAAGGGGTGCTCGACTCCACAAGGCTCCAAGATATGAGCAAGGTGGGCATTAACATATCTAGGTTATGCTATCTAGATGAACTAGGATGCAAAAATAGTTGCAAAAACCCAAATACAGACTGCTCAAACAGAAAGAGGGTCAACACAGTGAAGAACCCTGGCCGAGCCTCCCTTCATCCAAAATAACACATCAAACTATCTCTAATTCCCATAGAACAACCCACACATATATAATTGTATATTAGCAATATTATTGTTTAATTACAATTAAACAATAAGCATAAAAAGTCCTATGAGACATTTTACCAAACACTTGACGTGCGTATCCGACACTCTTGCGATACGCACCTCAAATGAATCCGAAATCAAACGAAACTCTTCCTAACGTCACGGGGACCCTAAATGAGTGCCACTGTTGAGAGAAATCTAAAATTAGAATGTATTTAGAGTTTCGTACCACTTAAGAGATGGATTCTCAAGGAGAAACCTCTAGATCTAGATCTCCTTCCATTCTACTAGCCAAATTGCTCCAATAAGCTCCCTCCATACAAATGGAGACTCCCTCTCTTCAATAGGAAGAGATTGCAACTTATTTGAAAGAATTTGGGCTAAATTTAAAGAATTGAGGCAATTTAGAGAAGAACAACAAATTAGGGTTAGGGTTATTGATGAAAGGAGAAGAAGAGGGCTAATGATGCTTTAAATAGAAAGAGGGGGCTATGCTTGGCCGACCATGTAGTGGGCTAGGGTTTGGTTAAGGTGAACTTGGCTAAAAATTGCTCATATTGTCATTTAAAGGCCCTTTTAAGAAGAAGGCCCAAAGGTGGTTTATTATTTAAATCAAATCTAGTCTTTATATGATATTCTAACATAATTAGAGTCCAACTAACAAGTCTAAGTCCACTAGCTAGGTCTGTAAGATCATGGTTAGCCTCTAGTCAAAGTGGTTCTAAGGTTTTACTAACTATTGATACTAAAACAATGCATTAATTAAAATAATAATAAAATAATCAAAATTATAATTACCAAAATACCCTCATTCTATAAAGTGGTATTGACACAATGCCCCTACGAATATATTCATCAGCAGAGCGTCATCTTTTGACAGATGCCCAGTTACTGAGGTGAAGTACCTCAGGTATCGACGAGGAGACTCCTTCGCATCGAATGGCACAAGCATCTATGGCTTGTACATGAGTAGATATATCACATTATCCTATTCGATTGGATATGTTTGTCGAATTCCTATCTTTTAGAGTGATTCTCGCTTTTCTCGGGCGTCGAAGCGAGCGTATAACTCCTTTAGAGCCTGCTGCATGTCATTTGACATTGTGCGCCTAGTCGTTGACGGAGTAGATGACTGCTGCATTATTTGGTTTATGACAGAACTTGGTGTAAGAAGAAGTGCATTGGATTCCATATTCGTTCTCGGGTCTTGATTGACTGGAGCAGAAGTATTGGATGTCAATTTGTCCTTGATCTCCAGGACTACAAAAGTCAAGGCATGCAGAGTCTCATTTAATGTATTTAGGCCTATCTCCAGGGCCTCTATACATTTTTAATAACTGGATCCCTTGCTATTTTCTGTGTTATCACCTTCTGCCATAAAAATGGACATCAGGTACGGATAGACAGAAGGACGATGGATCTTTCACTCTCTAGTTCAGACAACTGAGTCTCGCCATCCTAAGGTTAGACAGGTAGATTGTGATCGTCCTCTGACTTATTGTAATTGCTACCCCCAGCCTGTTGGTTGCTTATGCCTACTGAGGCATCTGTGTCAGTTTCATACAATCCTTCCTCGGGTTGGAATGAGAGATTGTCATGGATGGTGGGGGTTGGCTACCCATAGCCTTCGATAAGAGTTTGATTTGAGTGTGGGTGTGTTAGAATACACCCGTGTTGGGTACCGTTGGTCTATTGCCTCCAAGTCGGCCTTTGGATTTGTTGGCCAAGGTGGAAGGTTTCTTGGCAAGCTTCTTGAGAAATAGAGAATCTCACGCCGTTTTGCATGACGCAATGAGGAGTTTGTCCTCTTCTTCACTCGACGATCCTTTGTTGAGTCTCTGATGTACAGACGCCATCGATCGCAGTCTTTGGAAGACAGACCGTCTCTTCGTTAGCGACGGTACTGTTTAGTAGCAGCAACAGTTAATGGTGATCTTGGCATAGATGTGCCTTAGGCCAGCCACGTTGTGTGCAGAAGAACCCTTCCTCGCCTTGCATTTATGAGAAATCACTTTAGGCAGATCAGAGGCCTCCACTTCTATACTCTTTTTGTGCGTGCACGGAAGCTGTGCGCATGAATACAGACGTGAAGGTAGCTTCCCTCCTCTCAGTTCCTGCGTGTGAGATATACTTAGGTCCTGATTAGAAGGTTGCTTGTGAGGCTGGCTCACTTTATGCCCACAGCAAAGCTGCTTGTATGAGCCTGTTCCCACAGTTTGTACCCTCTGGCTTTAATCATGCATATGAGAGGTCAAGTGACAGTAGGGTTTTACTGGTCGAGGCATCGAAGCACTCGAACCAGTTTTATATAGCTTTCCGTCGACTGCACGTGTGACTGTCAACATGGGCCTTTGTTCAGCTGTTGGTATAGCACGTTGATCGTGTAGGGCGCGTGCAGCCTTGGACTTCTTTCTACTACCCCGGGAAGGTACATAGTATTCAGAGTCCAACTAAGTGGTCGGCATAGCACTTTGGTCGTGCAGGGCATGTGCTACCTTGGATTTCTTCGTGTCATCCCAGGAAGGTGCATGGCACTTAGAATCCAATATGGATGTTGGCATAGAACGTTGATCGCACAAGGCACGTGTTGCCTTAGATTTTTTCACGCTATTCCTAGACGGTACGTAGCGTTCAGAATCCAACATAGGTTATACTGAAGGATACATAATTTTGTCAAAGACAAAAGTTCTATCCTGCGTAGCTATCTTTCTGTGCGGGTGAATACATCACCATTCTTTCTACGTTGCGCCTTCATCGGTTTCAGGACCAAGGAGTTGCTCTCTTCGCTGTGCTTCTCAGCAACTGAAGCCGGCTGAGGAAGTACAGCAGCAGCGGGTGGAGGCCTCTTTGGGGCTTCGCCATTTAGGAAGGTTTGGAACGCGTCTTCCTCCATCTTACCGCTCGTCGCAGCGGCCTTAGGCACCCAGTAACGTCGAGTCTTCTTCAATTTTATAAACCACTTCAAAGGGCTCGACTTGTCTTTGGAGAGAAGGTCTTCAAAAGCTTGTTGGTTGAAATGTACGACATACATCTTTTGGGAACACTCCAGCAAGTTATCGTCAGAGTGCGTCACTACCTTCTTGTCAGAGGAGAAGGAAGTTCCCAGCAGAGTCGCCATCTTGTTTGCCATGACCAAAGTTGAATGAACTTTTGTATTCAAACGTATAGAAAGTACAAAAAAGACTCCTAAATAGGAGATTTAATTACATAAATTTTTAAGGAAGTGTGACGATAGAGATCGAGTACTGTAGCGGCTCCTTTAGTCTGTTGACGATCTGACGACGGCTTGAACTTACTCTGACTTTCTGATGCTTGAGAGTGGTACTCGGGGTCGCTAATCAGGAAGATGTTGACCTCTTTAACGAAGGCCAACTCCTTCTATTTATAGGTCAGCATAAATACGATGTGCATTGGGTGTTTCTAGGTGCGCATGAGCACTACGTGTGGAGATATGAGAGAATCTGTTGTAACTGCACGGTGAGGGCTGCTGTTGAGCTGACATGTGGCGGATGCTGAGATTCTCTCGGGTGAATACTTGCATAACTAAATAAATGATACATGGCATGTGCTTATGGCTCGATATTCTTGATCGGATGAAGACGAGTTGGTTTTTCTCCTATCCATAGAGTTGGATTTTGTCCCTATCTTAGGCGCAGCATTTTAAATAAACCGATTGGATATTGCCCTTATCAACAGAACCAAACTCCATTCCTATCTTAGAAGCGACAGTTTAAACAAACCAATCGAATATTGCTCCTATCAACAGAACCAAACTCTATTCTTATCTTAGGAGTGGTGGTTTAAACAAACTGATTAGATCATATCTAAAAAGATATAGATGCCAGAGTGGCAATGTGGGATAATGCCACCTCATAGAACTGTGCATCTAGACGAGCTGTACTTCTGGTAAGGTTACAATGTCACTACACATTTGGGCAACAAAGAGACTGTACCGAGGCAACGAAGTCACTACGCTTTAGGGAGACGAGTTGACTGTGCTGAGGCAACAAAGTTACTGTGCTTTAAGGCGACAATGATACTGTGCTCAGACAACAATGTCATCGTGCTTTTTGGGCGATGAGGAGACTATGCTAAGGTAACTAAGTCACTATGTTTTGGGCGACGAGGAGACTGTGCTGAGGCATCGAAGTCACTTCGTTAATGGGTGACGAGGAGACTGTGCTAAAACAACAAAGTCACTATGTTTTAGGGCGACGAATTTACTATGCTGAGGTAGCGAAGTTACTGTGCTTTAGGGCGACGAGTGGACTATGCTAAGGCAAAAAGTCACTGCACATTAGGGCGATGAGTATATTGTGCTAAGGCAATGAAGTTACTGTACTTTTGGGCGACGAGAAGACTGTGCTGAGGCAACGAAGTCACTATGCTTTAGGGCGACAACTTGACTGTGTTGAGGCAACAAAGTCAATGTGCTTTAGGGCAATGAGGAGACTGTGCCGAGGCAACGTAGTATCAAATAAAGGAGCCATTGAATGGGTTGCGCTTCTGGATTGGATTTGAAGGAGCTGCTCTTCTGGGTTGAACCGAAGGGGCTACGCTTCTGGGTTGAACCGAAGGAGCTGTGCTTCTGGGTTGATCTAGAGGGGCTACACTTCTGGGTTGAACCGAAGGAGATGTACTTCTAGGTTGATCCGAAAGGACGAGTTCTTTCATAGTTATTTGCTCCTAAGAACAATAAATGACCGCCCTTGAACGGTTGTGTCAACATCTTCTTTAATTACCATTGTTTGGGGGCTCGAGAAGCAGTAACAAGGCTTAGTCAAATAAATCTACTAAATGAGATTCATTGTGCTAAGTCCTTGGAGTATCCCATTACTTCGGAGTCCTATGACTTACCGCCATGTGACCTGTGGGTTGGACCACACAGCCGATATATAAAGAGGAGCTTTCGGTTAATACTTTGCTCATAGTTTCTTATCATTTCCCTGTCATGCTCGACCCCGACTTAGTTTTGGACGGCCATGGGCCTTGCATAAGCCGACTGTTTGTTGTAAATCTCTTCGTTTAAAGAAGTTGTGGCTTCACAGAATAACCATTACTGAGTTTCGAGATGCACTTGAGCGTTTGGCAAAAGATGTTCAAACTTGAACAACATCTTGGAGGTCCAAGTTACCGGGTTTGTATTTATTGCCAACCCGAAGAGCCACAGGTTGTGCTCTTCCCTGCTCAATAACGGCTTCATTAGCCATATTAGAGTGGGGGGCTATGCGTCCTGTTATGCTAAAAGTGCCGCAGGTAGTGTTGTGAGCTTCCCGCAGAAGCTGCGTTCTTGTTCGGGCAAATAGCGACTTCATTAGCAATTTTGGAGTTTCTCTATGTCTAACTAGGAAGTGCCTCGCTCTGACCAGGACGTGATTCGCTGTTATGCTGAAGTGATTCGCTCTGACACTTGCGCTTTTGGGGTCTGTGTGCTGCTGAAGACTGCACATTTCTGAAGACCGTACATTTTGTAGTATGTGCTTTCTTCTTTAGTCTTTATATGTAACCATGAAGAGTTCGTAATATACCTCTTGTGAACATGATTTTAGTAAAGAACTTTCCTTTATGTATTTTCATTTTATAGCACGAGTTTTGAAGTGCGCAAAATTTTATATGTCTCATGTACGTCTGGTGGATTCTGTGCTTCTGTCATTGCTGCGTTATTTTTATACTTCAATTATGGTGACCCTCCAGTTCGGAAGCTTTCCGAATACAGAAGCTCAATATGGTGTCGTCCCCACCCCCAAAGCGATAATGGAAGTAGTCGACCTTCTACCGGCCCGTGATAATGCTCAGGGCTTCATCCCTCTTACGATGCCGCGAGGCGAAGTTATGTTGGTCCATCCTGTTCTTTCCTCAAACATGATGCTACCCGCAGCGTACTCTATTAAGAGAAAGAAAACCAAGCCATGTCGTATGGTTTCTATATCGATCGACGACGCTCTGGTTACCACTCGCTTGGATCACCTGTAACGCCCCAGTCCCAATATACGTAGGACTAGGAACGTAGACATGTCAGTCGTATAATAAATATACGTAAGCTGTAAACTGCAGTAGAACCATGACTAATCTCATCTACAAAAAAAATCAAGCTTTTATAGAAATAAGTAAGAATTTGTCTGTTTACATGTAGTTGGGCGGAGACAAATCCACTACCAACTAATCAAAAGAAAAGATATACATGACATACGAATGAATTGGCGAAAGCAGCAAGAAAGGTCCAAGGCACGTCATATTTGAAGAAATGGTGTAGACCCCGACCTCGACTAGGATACCTGCGGAAGACATGAACGCAAACTCCTGGGGAATAATCAGGTCCTCAGAGGGATGTAACAAGATACAGGAAGAACATGCTAATATGAACTGTCAGAATAATAAAATAATATATAAAAGACTATCATAGACACAAATATGCAAAGGAGATTCTAACGGCCTAATGTGCAATGTAGAGGACAACTTTCATGCGCATGGGTGGGATTTAGGCTACATGTACGTAACTAGCATCTAGTCACCCGTATCCGTCCGTAACGTCCAAAACGTCAGAGGGTATTTACAAATATAAATCGTCACAGTTCCATCCGAAGACTGTGGTTTACCTGTTTGGATTCCCATACGTACTAGCGATTGTCCTCCCCCAATATTTTCCACACAGACCAAGTCACGTCCATGACCCGTCCAGTTTTGTAACTGCTTGAGTCTCTATACCCTAATCGTAGCAGTTACAATCTATCCGTCACACGACAATAAGATGGCCAGTCCATGAGTCATGCCCCTAGCAAAATATCTCAAACCGTGTAGTGTGAGTGTCATTGCCAAAGGAGATATAAGGATATCCCCCAACAAGAAGGTAGTCCGCTAAAACTAAGTTAACATGCATATAGTAAAGTAAAACGACTAATAAAGTCGCTTGCACCCAAGTGTGGCTTAGATGCGCAGTTTATAACAAATAAAAATAACAAATATGAAACAAAGTAAATAATGCAAAAAATAAATAATATGACAGTTAATTAGCAAGGTATACTTGCCCGGTAGGTCGCCTAGTGTGGAGCAATGATCAAGGTGGCACTGACTTTGATTTCGATGCTATAAATACGCAAGGCGGCCTCCGATGATGGTACGGACTGTCCCATCGGGTCCATAATGGTCAATTTAGTTAGGGTTGGCATGAGGTTGTACTGATTTGGTGAGGGAATAGGATAAGGGGAATTTCGTCATGGACAAGGATTGATAGTTGAAGAAAATTAGGTAATAATATACTATTTCAGAAAACTATTTATAATACTTGAAAAATATATTTTATTATCTCAAAATATTCTTTAAGTAGTAAAATTATTTTAAGTCGAAACTATAGGGTACCTCGTAAAACAATTAATACTTGAAATATATTTTATCAATCGAAATAGTTTTTGGATAAATACTTGAATATATATATATATATATATATATATATATATATATATATATATATATATATATAATATATATATATATGCTAAAATATCCCAAGTTTGTGAGAATAACGTTTAGGTAGAAAAAGTTACTTTAGTCAAAATAAATAATTAAAATGACAAAAAAATAATCGTATAAAATACTTTGGAAATATATAAGTCTAGTAAAGTGACCAAGGCTAAGACTAATTTGTTGAAAATACCCTTCATCTTCTCTTTTGGTCAAAGATATAAACAAATAATAATATAGTAAGGATTTAGAGTAAACATTGTCTTTGATCTTAACTAGAAGATAATATTTTCATAAAAATGTCCCCAAAGAGAATATCAACAAATAATAATTTTTAAAATAATAACAATAATAATACTATAACAATGCCTATACTACAAAATCAGTAGAAATAACAATAATAAGATAATAATAATAATAATAATAATAAAGATAATAATAATAATAATAATAATAATAATAATAATAATCATAATAAGATAGTAATAATAATATATCCCTTAAAAAGAGCTACTGCTCTCTTCCCAATTCGACAGTGAGAGAGAGAGATGGGAAAGAAAGAATCAGAAGGAGCGAGAGAAAAGAGAGGGTGCTGGCCGCGGTGGACGCGGGGTTCTCGGTGGGCGCGGGCGGCGCGCTCGCCGACGCGGGGCGACGTTCGGCGGTCGCAGGCGAAGAACGGAGGAAATGTCAGGAGGGAGAGGAAGGGAAAGGAGGAGAGCGGAGGGGATGGGGTTTTCCGACCGGGCTGCCGGGCACAGTCAGGATGTCGACCGAAAGAGGCGGCAGCGGTCGCGTGCTGGCGCGTCGGGAGGTGCGTCACCGAAATGAGGCGGTGCTAGGGGATTCGCGGAGGAGGAGTCGCTGGCCGAGCGAGGATCGGTGCGTCGACTACGGGAGTGGTACAAGGCACAGACACGATGGCTCGCGCCGGCTGCGACGAGGGCGGGAGGCAAGGTGAGGGTTTTGGGTTTGTAATTTTTTTCTTTTTTTTCTTTTCTGGTGTTTGGATGGCGGTGATAGATTTTGGGGTTGGAATTTCCAACGGGTTGGTGGAGGAACCGCGATGGGGGGGTTCTGGCGGTGGCCATGGTGGTGATGGCGGGCTGGTTTTGTCAGGGTCGGGTGACAGGCTGCGAGTGGTGGAGGCGATGGCGGTGACCGACGGGGATTAGGATAGGGTTAGATTAGGGATTTGATGTTTGTGTCGGGTTGTCGACACGGAGGAGAACACAATGTATATGTAAATTTTGGAATAAGAATCTGGTGGGGGAACATGGACACGATGCACGTGGGTGGGATTTATTTCTGAAATAATACTGTGGAGAATATAGGGTTGAGGAAATCCTTAGTAGTTAAGGATTGAACCCAAATAGATAATTCTAAATTAAATTCAAATTTTAAATCTAGATAATATCGAATAATGATTTAATCTTATTGAAAAATCTATATAGAATTTCTAAAATCGCCATCCAATCTATTTGTGATAAAAATAGTTTAAAATTAACTTTTCATAACATGAAAAATATGCTATAATATTAATTTCAAAAATCACAATAAATATTTTTAAATATTGATAGGAAATATTTGGAATTATTCTTGGTATAATAAATAATTAAAATGTCAAAATTATGAATAATACTTCAAAATACCTTTTGTAGTAAAAAATTAAGGTAGTTAATAAAAATAAATTTTTAAAATTTAAATCGTCTACATGAATCAAATTTCGTATACTTCGCATTCAACTAAAAGTATCTATGTATATATATTATTTTCGAAATCAGCATAAATAAATAAATAAATAAAATGTAGCCACTAGTGTGACGGAATTTATATACCTTCCAGCAAAATAAACAAGTTACTATACTATATTGAAATGAGATATATGTTTTCTATATTAATAAATTCCATAAATATAATGTTTTCAAAATATGTACCTCGTACATATTCGCACTCGACGAGCAGATATGAAAAACGCATATTCGCGCGCGACTTTCAAATTCGAAAACAAATTCAATACCAAATAAATAAATAAAATTTTAAAACCATTGTAAAAATTTAAGGGAGTTTACATCCTACCCAACTTACAAGAATTTCGTCCTCGAAATTAAAAATAAGTAGGGGTTGAAAAGGTCACATGGGTATATCGATGAGGAACAATCAAATCACAACTTTCAACAAAACATGATTTAGAAAATCGTGATTTAGATAAATTTGAAATAATCATGGATATGGCTAATTAATGCAAGAATAAAAATGATCAAGGGTTTTAAGTAGATTAAGATAAATAATTTAGAGACTTAAGATATGGTTTCTTGGGAGTAGGTTGAGAGCACGATTAGGAGAACGATTAGATTCACTTCCAATTTAAGTGATTAGGAGGTCGTGATAGTAAATATAGGGCCAAGGAAAAGAACGAGCAGTTTAGGACGAAAGTATAGCAACATTAAATGGTAGTGGTCATGGGTGAAAGGACGGCTAGAGGAAATTCAAGTACAGCGCTTTCGTCCTTCTAAAATAGATGAAGGCGAAAGTAACAAAGGGTTCGAAGAAGAGATTATTAAATTTGAATACGAATACGTGGTTCAAAGGAGACCGAATAATTCAAAAAGAATTGCCAAGGCAATAGTGGATGAGAATTTAAGGGGTAAGTTTAACTATATCTCAACCACGTAGAATAATCGTGTGAAAGGCAAACCAAAGTGCACTAGGTTGATCGGACCATCATGCACCGGTTCTGATTAGACAATATGTTAGTGGGTGTGCACCCAATAAAATATGTCACGATCAAGCTCGATAAGGGAATAAGCTTGCAAAACTTAGGCTAAATTAGCATCATAGGCTAGCCAAAAATAGTAAAAAAATAGGCACGTGAGATTAATATTGAAAAAAGTGGAATTAGTTCAAACTTCTTAAGAATCTAGTCATGTCTTATGTTGGTGCCTATACAGTCGTCCTACTGTCTACTTGCCTAAGGCTTGGGTAAGGTCACAAGGAAGGTTAGTTCGTAAAGCATTCTACCCAACTTACAAGAATTAAACTAACAGTATTTTAGGACAAATGTAACATGTCTATCTAGTAGGGGTCACCTTTCTAACCTCTAGCAAGCACGAAGGGAATATAAGAATAATGATGGAAGGAATCAAGCAAGATGCAAACCGATGAGTCAAGCGGTAGTTTGAAAACAGAATCGATGAAGGAGGTCAAGTATGTCGATGAGATCCTAGACTCTAATGCTATACGCAGGCTTGCTTGGTACGGTAAAGTAACCAAACAATTTATCCGTCCTGCATGGGCCACCACAAAAGCATGTAACACCCCAGTCCTAATATACGTAGGACTAGGAACGTAGACATGCCAGCCGTATAATAAATATACGTAAGCAGTAAAATACAGTAAAACCATGACTAATCTCATCCACAAAATAAATTCAAGCTTTTATAGAATAAGTAAGAATTTGTCTGTTTACATGTAGTTGGTCAGAGATAAATCCACTACCAACTAACCAAAAGAAAAGATATACATGATGTATGAATGAATTGGCGAAAGCAGCAAGAAAGGTCCAAGGCATGTCATCTTCGAAGAAATGGTGAAGACCACGACCTCGCTAGGAGACCTGCGGAAGACGTGAACACACACATTTGGGGAATAGGTCCTCAGTGGGACGTAACAAGATATAGGAAGAACATGCTAATATGAACTGTCAGAATATAAAATAATGTAAAAGACTATCATAGACACAAATATGCAAAGGAGATTCTAACCGCCTAATGTACAATTTAGAGGACAACTTTCATGGCACATGGGTGGAATTTAGGCTACATGTACGTAACTGGCATCCAGTCATCCATATCCGTCCGTAACGTCCAAAACGTCAGAGATATCTGCATAATATAATTGCCACAATTTCCATCCGGAGACTGTGGTTTACCTGTT
>JANAVB010036969.1:0-50014 GCA_029216955.1 Iris pallida | reverse complement strand
CATATCTTTCTGGTGCGCAGTGGTGCCCTCCTGGTGGCAGAAGCAACAGCCGTTGTTTATGTACACATTCGGGCCATGCATCTCCATCTAGAGATCCAACAACTGTTCCATCTGCAGACGCCAACTTTCCTCAGCGCATGCATGGCCCACACTATCCTCTCACAGAAGGACCCCACACAGGAGAAATTATTGTGTGTTTCAGACTCACCACGTGACAATGGTAAATGGTAAACTCGACCACTGATTTCTTGACATTTGACATAATTTTTGGCATCAAAAATTTCAAAAATTGTAAACAAATATATTTAATATATAGAAATTCACTTGGCATATAATTAGAAATAAATAAAAAAAATTGACCTAGAAAATAAGAGAAATGTAGTGGTATAATAGATTATGACAAGTGTCAAGAAACTAGTGGCCGGGCTCACCAATCACCATTGTCACGTGACGAGACCGGACCACCCAATAATTTATCTACACACAGACAATACTTGTGGGGTCCACGCTAAGTACGAGGTCAGGTACTACCAGGTGCAAGCCACCTTAGGAATTGTTTTAAAAATCGGACGGATGATTGAACCGAAATTTTTTGGTATAGATCGAACCGAGATTCAACCGGATTTAACCGAAGTTCAACTAGGGGTTCAAATAGACTTGATTAGTTTAGGCTGATTTGGTTCAAATAGGTAAAATATTTATATGTACTTCTTGGTTTGATTTGATTCTTAGTATGTTTGGTTTGGTTTGACTTTACAACTATAAGATCTAAAATCAAACAAAGAACTAAATGGTCCAAATCTCACCTTTTTTGAGTTTTTTATTTAAACCAAAATTGGCCGGTTCAATTGTAATCTGGTTCGGCCAATTCACCAGTTAAATTCCGGTTCTGGAAAAAAAATTTGACGGTTCTTAAAAAATTTGGTTCAAGTCATTGGCCAGATCCTGCCCAATCGCTTGTCCGGTTCGGTTCTGACAATGCTGACTTAGGGCTTTGGTGGACTCCTCCCCTCCTAAAAAAAATTAAAAATTTCTGGTATGTTTTCTTTTTTGATTTTTGGTTTTATATCAGTTCGAGGAGGTGTTTCAGCTAGCGTTGTAAGAACCGGACCAGACAAATGGTTGGACCGGGTCCAACCGGTTTATGTAAAAAAAAACGGTCTGGTTCAACTAAAATCGAGTTTTTAAAGAACCGTCGGTTTTTAAAATCGGGTTCAACCGGTGAACCGGCCGGACCAGTTCACAATTGAATCGGCCAATTTTGCTTTTAAGAATTTTTTTTTTTTAAAAGTAACATGTGAATTTGGACCATTTGATTATTGCTTTGGTTTTGATACACCTTATAGTTGTAAAATTAAACCAAACCATCGTACTAATGACCAACCACAAAAAAGTAATATGGATTTCTTAGAGCATCTCCAACCCTATTGCCTTGTTAAGTGTTGTGAGTCTTAGGTGGCTCCTATGTGGCATGAGCCACAAGACAATGTCTTGTTTATGTGGCAAAATTATATCTCAAAAGACAATGAGATAGAAAAACTCTCTCCAATGCAAAAGTATTGAGAAGACAATAAAAAGTATTTTTTTCAACTTCCAAAACAACTTTTAAGACAACTACTCATCTTCTTTCTTTTTTCTAATATTTTTTATTCAATATGACATGGAAGAGAAGACAATGTCAAGTGTATTGTCTAGAACAAGACAATCAACTTCACAATGTCTTCTTTAATTTTTGCCACATAAGCTTTACAATTGACTTGACAATTGCATTGGAGAAGAACTTTTGAATAAAATTTGTCATTCCTATGTGGCATTAACTTTTTTCCAAAGTCACAATAGGGTTGGAGATGCTCTTATCTTTTTGAACCAAACCAACTAAGTCTCTTTGAACTCCGGTTGAACCCGGTTGAACTCCGATCCGACTTATACCAAAAAAATTTGATTCGATCATCGGTCAGATTTTTAAAACATTAATTTCGCACACTACCTCAGCCTAACCTAGTCGACCCTAACATGAATTTCTATGCTCCGCACCTGGGTACTACTACTACTACGAACCCATGCACCGCTCCCCCATGCTTCCGACCTGCAACAGCAAGCAACCAAGTTGGCCCCATTCTCTCTCTCTCTCTCTCTCTCTCTCCTCTCCCCGTTAGCACTTTGCAGTCGCAACGGAGAGGAGGAAAAGGTAGGGTCCAGCGACTCCACGTGACGGTGACATGCCTCTCCTTGCAGCCATTGGCTACAACTTGTAAAATGGTTTCAATTATAATTTATGTGTATCAGAAGGAATCAACCAAATGGTCCACAACATGTACAATTATCCCTAGTTTCAGATTAGCTCGCGAAACAATAGGAGGAGATCTATATATGTCCCGAACATTTTTGGTTGAGCACCTCTTAATTAATTAAGATAGAGGACGGGGAAATTAGGGGTGAGCATTATTCGGTTTTGCACCGAAAATCTAACCGAACCGAACCGAATAAAAATTCAGTTCGGCTTCAAAAAAATCTATTCATTTTCTGTTTTAAAATACAAAATTTCTTATTCGGTTTTGATTTCGGTTCTGGGTTTCGGTTTCGGTTTCGGTCCAAAACCGAAAAACGAATAAGAATTATACAATTATATAATATCATCAATTTTAAAATGTGTATATTTTAAAAACAATATTTTTATGTATGTGTTTTGAATTCCAACTTTGATTATTAACAATTAGTCAAACTTTGTGCATAACTTTAAAATTCAACAAATGTGCGTATAAAAATTATAATTTTTAATGTAATTTGGCCAAGATCTCAACTTTGGGTCCGCCTATTAATTTCAACCGAATTTATTATTCGGTTCGGTTTGGTTTCGATTTTAGTTAATTCGGTTCGGTTTCAGTTTGAATTTTTAGAATCTCGGTTTATCCGTTTTGAGTAATTCGGTTCGGCTGAAATCGAATAAACCGAATGATCACCCCCTAGGGGAAATGGAGGGCATAAAATTAAGCTATCCATCATTTTCCGAAAATTAATGGAGGCACTACCAAAAGTGATTGGAACTAGAAATTTGGCAGTCTAATAATAGTAAAAACTTCTAAAAATTTCTCAAAATAGAAAACTATTTGTCTTACGATTGTCAAGATTCTGACAGTCCAAGATAAAAAAAAAAAAATGACAACATCTTACATTTTTTGAAGAATAATTTGGATATCAAAAAATGATCAATTATTTTTTTTTTTACAAAATGTGATTGTCTATGTCACTTTTGACTTTTGGTAGTGCCCCTAGTAAATTTTTATTTCCAATTTATTCTAAGATATGATAAGAACCCAATCTCACGGAACTTGTTTCCGACGTACGTTTCCTTGAGTTTTCATTATCAAAATAAAAGAAGTGAGCAACTTGAAGAAATTTTCCGCTACCAAACAACCAAAAAGTCTTTCTAAGGTGTGATTGTTCGATTGAAATTGAGTAGGAACTACACGATTTTGCCTTCTCTCCCATTATTACTTATTACTACAACACAACAAAAAGGACCAGAGATGGAGAGTACAAAATAATATAATTTTATTTTGAATTAAATATTTCTTCTTCTTTTTTTTCTAACCAGC
Organism: Iris pallida; assembly: GCA_029216955.1. NCBI lineage: Eukaryota > Viridiplantae > Streptophyta > Magnoliopsida > Asparagales > Iridaceae > Iris > Iris pallida. The sequence goes on along the minus strand of JANAVB010036969.1, from coordinate 46,418 downwards.
GGCTGGTGTGAAGTGGGATAGTTTTCTAGATGGCATCATGGAAATTAAGTTGGCCTATTTATTATGTGACCATCCTTGTGTTCTCGTATATAAATTAACTTCATGGTCTACATACATATCCATGCCCTATTTTTTTCACTGCTTGATTTTGGCATCCCAATTTTATAAATTATTCTTTTATTCGTTAATTTTGAAACATATCGGAACAACTTCAAAATAATATCTAACAATACAAATATTTAGATTGAGCTTCTGTACTACAAAATACTTTTAAAGTGGTCTAGATGTGCTTCAAAATTGATGAATGATATTTCAAAAAAATAATTTATGAAATTGTGATGCCAAAATCGAGCAATGAAAAATTAAGGTATCAAAAACACCCTACCGCTGTAGTTGTGGTACCATTAAGATAATTTAATCTTGAATATATTAATATAATACATAACTACATAAATACTACTTAGAAGTTCTGCATATTTACCATACTAGAATTAGTCAAGGAAAAAAATAATAACTTTGATCGCATGTGAAGTCCAAAATAAAAGTCAAAAGTCAGGATCAAATCGATTCAAAACTTATCTGGTTCAGACGGTTCGGTGGCCTAACCGGCCAAGTCGACCAGATTAATCGAATTTTTGGAAGAAAAAAATAGTGAGTCAATATTAAACCAGTCCCAAAAAAATTACTTACTTCACGAGTTGGCATGTTCAGCCAGCTTCGAATTTTAAAACACTAACCACTTGAACAAGTAGTCCTTGCTAATTTATTTTCAAGCCATCTTGAAGCTTTCTAGAGGATCACTACAACATCAACTCCTCCTTTCTTTCTTATCTTGAATTACTTGTGTATTTATCTTGGAAATAATGAACATGTGAAGACTTATGTGGTAGTTGTGGTGGTATAATGCAATCCCTCCATCCCTCCAAATTAAGGGGACCATCCTATAGGTTTTTGTAGGGTAAGAGAGGGGTGAGGCCCTGCCCTTTACTGCTTCCACATCCTAAAGCCTATCACTAATTATGGGCCAATAAATTTGAGATAATACCTTCCTTAAAGGACCATCTGATTGACCTCCATGCCAAGCTGGTGCCTTCCCCCTCGTCCTCTTGGGGCTTCCCACGTGGCGCCACGCACCTGACACGTAAGACCTCCCACTGTGGGCCCACTTAGTTTAGGGGTGGGTCAACTGTCAACGTCAATGTTCTTTGATTTTGCGGTGGTGGGCCCCACATTAAGGGGGCTGGTCCAGGTGGTCCCCATGAGTCATGACCGACCCACTCCCCCTCCCTCCCCACTTTAGGGTAGGGTAGGGTTGTTATTGGTGAGGGTCGGATATGGTTACTGGTATATACCCAAATATGAACTCGTAGTACAAAGGCCTGCCTGATATTTCTTGTTTTAAAAATTAAAAAAATGTTAGTTAACTACTTGCCAATTATTTTTAGAAAATTAGTTCAATTTTAAAAAATTTTTCTGCTACTTTTGAAAAGTACTAATAATTTAATTGAATCTAAGTCAGGTTCAGTTCATCGATATGAGATCATATCATATAGATGTCATAAGATTTTTATCGTCTTAAAACCTAATCTAGCTTATCAACATATATTGGATTTGATTCGAGTTGGACCAGGTACGGACATATAACCCTATTGAAATCGAGTAAGATTTATGTGGATTGAGTTTAGGTTTGGTCCGGTTGGAGACCGAACGGTACCTATGTTGTTGAGGATTGAGTTAGGTTTGTAGGCTGAATCCTATCAGTCCAAAATCGATTCTAAAAACCAGGGGCGAATCCATGTGTATTGCCGGATGGGTTGTAGCCGTCCAACTTTTTTTTTTTTACTAGATAGGTATATAACACCCAAATATATTCAAAATTAAAGTGGATCCGTTAAGTTCAGCTCATTCCAACTTTAATAGCCCATTCCATCTTTGGATTTGGACCCGCCCTGTCGAAACCGCGTAATGTAAAATCGGTCCGGGTTCGGTATATGCTAAAATTTTTTATTCGGATCCAAATAGCAGCCCTATCCTAGAGCCCCTAGAGTGGGGACATAAGTATCTTGAATTCCTTATCTAGATTCCGATCTATTAAACATTCCTAAATATATATTGTTTTTTTCCCCCAAATTTGGCAATGATTTTAGATTTGTGCAAGAAGAATGTCCCTCCTCTCCTGTATCAGTAAGTACTATTTATAACCACCCATCACTAGACCTCTCCTTAGCCAAAACAAACAAACAAGCAAGTCCTGCTGTGCTCTGTTCGTTTGTGTACTTTGCTGCCTCCTCTCCTCCTGAAACCGACATGAGGAGCAAGCCTTCTTCCAAGACGAGGAGCTCGGAAGCAATGGAGAGAGCTACTGCTGCCAAGGACGACCAGCCCCACCTCTCCGGCGCCTACATCCGCAGCCTCGTCAAGCAGCTCAGCTCCTCCAGGCTAGCCAAGGATACCGCCAGCGGCACCAACCCGAACCCGAACCCGACTTCTCCCGACTCGGCTCTCGACGAAGCGCAACCCCCGCCGCCGCCCCCTCCTCCGAAGAAGCAAGTGAGGCGAAGGCTTCACACCAGCAGGCCCTATCAGGAAAGGCTGCTCAACATGGCCGAGGCGAGGAGAGAGATCGTGACCGCACTCAAGTTCCATAGAGCATCCATGAAACAAGCAAACGAGTTACAACAACAACAACAACAACCACCACCACCACCACTGCCACTATTGGAAAGCTGTAGTAGCCTCCCGAACCCTAACCCTAACCCTAATTTTCATGTGTTTCCTAGTACTTGCGCACAAAGTACAGCAGCACTCCCTGCACCATTTCAGTACCATCCGCTAGCTTGGTCGACCTACCCACCGATTGCTGCACCACTAGACAGCTGCTTCAACCTCCCCTTCCCTAACCAGCCCCTGGGCTTGAACCTCAACATCCAAGGATTCAGCAACATCAAGAACCCTCCTATAATTACGCACCCGGCGTCGCCGCCGGCATCTTCTTCGTCGTCCTCCTTTCCGTTGTCGGTCCAAGCGCAGGCGGCGGCCCCGCCTGGGGCCTCGGACGTCGCAGGCGGCGGCGGCGCGAAGCTGCACCAGGCGATGGGCGAGGAGGAGATGGCGGAGATACGGACGATCGGGGAGAAGCACGACATCGAGTGGAACGACACGGTGAACCTTGTGACGTCCGCGTGGTGGAGCAGCTTCCTCGGGAGCATAGAGGAGGTTGGGTGCGGTGGGGATGGGGAGGACAAGTTTGCGCGACGACGTCGGAGGAGAGCGGCACAGGTGGCGGCATTCCCACTTGGTTGGGAGGGGATGCCGATGGCAATGGGAGCCCTCTCTTGATGCAGCATTTGGATGAATACTACTTGCAAGATGCTTCATTGCCATGGTAAGGAAACAAAGTCTACTCAATACACAAATCATTCTGTATGTTTTGTGTTCTTATCAAATATATATATAAATATAGACTTCTCAATAAGAAACTGCGTGTCTCAATAACAATTAATTTTACATATATATAACACAAAATTATGAACATATATATATATAATAATCATCATCAATGGAGTACGAGTGAAAAATTGAAACATACGATGGCTTTTGGCGGCTGACAGGAGCAAAGATCTCATCACAGCGAATTCCATACTCCTGTAAAACCAATTAATAAAATTAATTTTATTAAATTTAGATCATCCATTAATCAAATCAATATTGTTGAATTGTTTCCTATGAAAAAATAGTTGAATTATACAAATCCTACAGAAAAAATATTGTAACTTGAAAGATCACACTATTGTGTATTTCTAAAATTAAAATCCATTTCCAACATTGTGAAACACTAGAAAAGTTGTAGGTAGTACAATCCAAGGAGAAAAAAAAAACTTTTATTTATAATTACTAATCCAATATGTCTTGTCCCATGTTTGATCCCCCTAATTTCATGCACCATGAACTTTAGGAACTACTTGTAAGAACTTTAATTAGGAATCCTTCTAAGACAATACAATTATCTTCGTAGGAACACATAAGATTATTAGGTTCATATATTTTTGCATAATTTCAAAACAGTAACATGTGTCCCATGTATCAGCATGTGTATTGCACCGTATTTCTTCCTAGAATATTCATGTGCCGGGTTTTTTAAAATGTCTGTGAAGAGATGGATGAATACTTATAATAGGTAATATTAGACAGCAAAGTAATTCAAGTGTGTGATATTTAAAGTGTTATAGATTTTTTTTAAATTGTATTTTTCTTTGTAATTAATTGCAGCTTTGATATTGGAGAGATTGAGGGACTGGAAGGAGAGTGGCTCTCATAGTACTCATGATCGAAACTCTGGATCATTTTTGATAAACCTTCTTTTTCTTTCTCTTTCCTTTTCTTTTTTTTTTTCCCCTTTTAAGGACTCCAATAAATTGGCTTGCTCAAGAACGGGAAAGCCTAGATATAAGCTGACCATAATGTAATGGGAAAAGTCCCTTCATTTTGTTGAGACGAGCATTAATGTCAAACAACTTTAATCTATTGATTTTTGAGGCATCTCTTCTTTATTTATAGAAGAATTTTTTTTTTTAAAGTTTCGTACCTAAAACCAAGAAGAAGGAGAAAAAATCCATTTACTCAACCTTTCATTTTTTAACGAGGAACTAAATTAAGCTAGCTTTTTTGTTTATTTTCTTCCTAAATCCTATTCCAATTCCATGTGTCGTCTGAGGAATTTATACTAGGATGGAAGTTCATCAGAGACCAACGAGATTTCTGTTATGATCATTATAATTATAATTCAAAATTTTTTTTATAATTTGCATTCCAAGGCAAACCAATATAATCTTCTGGAAATTGCTGAGAAACCCAATTTCGGGATGGGCTTTTATGAAATGCGCACCCGCTGGATGAGTTTTATAAAATATCCAGAATTATGTATTTCCACGTTAAATATTCCAAGATTCCCTTTTAGATGCCACCCGCTGGAAACTGCTATTTTTATAATACCGAAACTACCCCTCGCCGAATTGGTCATCTATATGTATTTGAATTCAAAAAACTCAGATCTGGATTGCGATTTTCGTCTTCTTCTTCTTCACGGGGAATCTGAATTCCATTGCTTCCATCTTCAGCAGAGATCGCAAAGATCGTTCGTAGTTCGGTGTGCTTTTCTTCAGTCGAACTCAGATCATCGCTCGTCATCATCATCACCATCATCATCATCTTCATCGTGGAGACATTTGAAGTTTTTCGACGATTAGGTCAATTGTGGAGAGAAGATCTTTCTTCTACTTTTTCATAAGAATTATCATCGTTTTGAAAGAAGAATGAAACTGTCACTCCCCATTTCCGGAATACGTACACTACAAAAAAAGATGCCTTTTGGGATGACACTATTAGATACACTACTTTGGAGGGTCCTAAATGATTAATATTTGGAACGAATTTTTAGTTTGTAATAAATGATAATATTATTTAGGACTGATTTGCAAATGGACCTAAAAAATGTACCTTACTTGAGACTTGAAATTTATTCTGTCCTAATAAAATGGAAGGACGGGTGGGGAGTTGAAAAAATTCACTTAGCAGGCCGCCAATCTCTCTTTTTTTTTTTGCTCCTCTCATTGTTTTTGTTATATAGTGAATTTGAAGAATCAAAACCCAAGAATATGTTTTTCCCCAAACTTACTCTCGTCTTTCCAAAATTTATAGAGAACATATTTTCCCTCCTCCTCGACCCCAATTTTCTCCTCTCCGAAGTTGAAGACGAGATGAAGATGAAGATGATTCGCCCCCTCCATCACCCAATTCCCGGTTGTAGTCGTCGAAGGACCTCGTCGATGTCATCCTCGTCTGCTCCCCATCCGCAACGAGGGCTGCACCTACTCCCTCTCCTAATCGAGCCTGGTGCCACCATTGGCAGTCCATCCCATCTTTCACTCCTCGGCCCTCAAGCCGCTTATGCTCAAATATGATCCTCATTCTCTTTCTCCCTCTCCCTCCGAGATCTCCAACGCCTTCTTCAAATGAGAAAGGTAACCACTCCTCTTCTCCACACCTGATAGATTTCCATTTATTTTTAGGGTTAGATCTAGAAGATTTTGTGACATTAAAAATTATTTATTTCTTTTACTGCAGCTCCAGATCCAGTACTCGAGCTAGAGATAGTTCACGATGTGAGTATTCCTTCTTACTTAGATTCCTATTTTTGTTAATTTCTCTGATTATATATGCTAAATTTCTTGTGATTTTGTTATATATGTTGAATGGTAAGGTCTCAAACATTAGCCATCCCAAGCCAGGCCTTCGCCACCACCACCCTCACCGGTGCCATCACTGTTGCCATATATATTTCCAATGCCATTTGGGTGTTTATTCAGATTAAGGTAACACAATGAGTCCTTTCTCTTTGATTTCTTATCTATTGTCGTTGTTAACTTGCACACCATGAAATAGAAATCCATTGCATGGATTGATGAAGCTGACAATTGCTTCGTCCTAACAGTCTTTGGCAATGATAATGATGACTGAAAGAATTATTTGACATTAGCAGGAAATAACATTTAACTTCATTGACTTTCGACAATATCAAGGGCAGTCCCAATATTGTAGGATACTGGTGGGATATATAAGAACATTAAATTTGAAAATTTAAACTGATAGGAACATTAAATTTCATATTTAGATCAAGACTTGTCTTATGTTTAGATTTTGGTTCCCCCTGCATATTTGTATTATTACTTGCCTTATCCTGGTTATTACCCTTGTTTTGCTTGAAAAAGAATATAAATAATAGTAACATTTGAATTTTTTGAAATGCTTTATGAATTCTTTATAAAATTATAATTTTTTCTCGTAATTTAGTACTATTGTCCCATGTTTTTGAGGAGTCTCGTATCATACGATGACAAATATAAACTCCTATATATTAATTCTTAAGGATGTACAGGAAAAGCAGTGATGATTTTCCTATGAATGTATCGTGGCCCCAAATTATATCGGTTATCATCTGATCTCTTAACTGCACTGTTTCAAAGTCATTTTTGATGTAGTTATCTGTTCCTGGTGACCAAACTTTGGATGCTTTGCTACCATGTTGGCAGCTAGTTGCGGCCGTTTGTCTTGACACCTTAACCATGATTGACATAAAAGGAAACTCTTAGCCTCCAATTACATTGGGGTTTGGGGGTGGGGGGTGGGGGGAGATGTTGTGAACTATACGCAAAAGTTTTATTTTCTGAACAAATAATGAGGGGATTTAGTCTTATAATCTATTGCATGGTTATTTTTTAATGGGTTCAGAAATACAGGAAAAAAGAGTTTACAGATAGTGATTTTCGTATGTTCTATGTTAGCTGTTATCTACTTTTTATTTGCTACTATTGGGCAGCTATCATACAATTGTCCATTTTTTTTTTATCCTATAAATTGTCTAGCGTGGAGCTGTCATTATAAATCCAATATTTTCTGAATATAGGCTACACTTTACATGGTATCATCATATGATACTACGTAATTTGTTTGCTTCTTTCTATTTATTTCCCTTCATATGCTACCACCTGTTATCAACTCCCATAGCGTATCGTGTATCGATTTGCTTGCACATAGCATCGTGTATCATTTATTCTATTGTTTATCATATGATACAATAAATTTTGGAGTTTAGGTCGATACTTCTAAATCCATATAGGAACATAATTTAAAATAATTTTCTCATAATTTTTTTTATTTGTTTCATCTTTACAGGTCTATCTAGTTCCAAAATTCAGATTATTAAGTATAAATTACATTACTCAAGTAAAAAAAAGGTTCTACCTATCAGCCTATTATATGGATAAAATACATATCGTGTATCTTAAGATACTAACAACATAGTACCAATATTAGTTGTGTGGGGATTTATTGCTTTCTACTAAGAATAGAAAATATTGGCAACTTACTAACAACTTTATTTGTTATGAATTAAATGAGATTGCTGAGTGTTTCTTGGTCATTGAATGCTAGTATATTGCTTTCTGCGAGTTAAATTGGCACAACATTTTCTTTTTGGCTCGCTTTGTTTATTCTGCCTATTATCAAGGTTGTGCCTGCAGAAGTCTTGTTAATATTTTGACTTGCACATCCCTTCATAGCAATGTGTTAAGCTCATGTATTCTTGCTCATTCAATCTTTGAAATATTGTATGTTCTCTTTTGATCTCCTTTAGTACCAAATCAAGGGACTTATTAGAGCTTACAATAGTAAAAACAACAGATTCAAATAACTTCAAGCAATATTTTACTGCTGCCAGGTAAGGAGCTCCTTATCATGAAACTGTAAATTATACATCTGGTCATCAGTGCATTTTAGGAGTATTTTGTAGCAATACAGAAAGTTACGTCAAATATGAGGTTCATGAGTTGATATTCTATGTTTGAATGCTGTTAGTGTGGATGCAATTGCCTTTGACTCAGTCATTCTGGGTATATTAATTCTACTTTTGACTCATCTTAACCTATTTTTTGTTGAATGTGTTCATTGATTTATTTCCAAACAATATCTGTATGTATTACTTTACTGAAGATGTTACAGAAAAAAATACATGTATTCGGAATGCATCCTTTATATTATTTGTCAATAAAACCTTATACTTCACTTTCCAGCATTTTAATGAAAAATTACTAAACTTATATTAAAGCCTGTCATCACCTAGAGTTATTTGCAAAACTGAAAATCAGATTCAATTAATTTATCTAGAAATGTTTGGTAACATACACTCAATAACTGTAATCTAGTAATTTCACATACAACAATTAAATAAGTTTGCACAAATGTAGTACAAATGATTGTAGAATTTACACAAGAGATTTTTACAAGATATCACTATGAGAATTTACAAATGTTTGGTATAATACATGCACCCCTCAAATGTAGTACAAATGAGTGTATAATTTACACGATATTAATTTACAAGATATCACTATGAGAAGTAGTTTCTCAAAACCTTAAAGTTTATGGGGAGCATGAGTAATGATATCCTTCCCACTTTTGTTAGATCTGAATGAAAAATCAGAAATAGAGAGGTCGAAGATGAGTGTGATCGGTTTGACTTTAGCAATGAGAGATGCATTATCGTCGTCGATCGACAGAACAACATTAATGTAGTTCTAAAAAACGAGTCAATGTAGGAGATCCTATGCTTTCACAACGAGCAGAGTTCCACCGGCATCGGCGGTATCGCCTCCTCCATGATGAACCCCAACAACCATCTTCCTGATCAAGTGGCACAAGTTCTCTGACCCAATCCTCCAGCACGACATATATTACCATCTCTAATTAAAGAAATTGGTAATTTAACTTGTATATGTATATCAATAGTGAATTATTTTCATGTTTTAGAAGTTAACAAGCATTGTTATTTTTAACAATCTCAAAATTTCTTCTTATGAATTGTGGTATTCAAACATTCTGCTATATTTTTTGTATATTGTTATCTTGATCACATATTGTATGAAGTCAGAAGTCCTCTCCAGGATTTTAGATTTGCTTTTGCTTGAAGAATAATGTTAACTTGTATATGCATATCAATAGTGAATCTTTTAGTGCCTAAATGGCTAAAAAACCTAATGTGACTGTGCTTGAGTCATCTTTACACAGCAAGTACTCGTAATATCATATATGGGTTCGTTTATATAAGCTTTATGCATGCACTATTGAGAACTCCTCAGCTGTGACCTTTCTTGAGGCTTCATTTTGGATATTTTGATATTATAAGTATACCTTCATTATATTATCGATTATCCTTATCTAGGAATGATGTTATCTATTAGACTTAGAATTCTCTGTTTTTCAGAATGGACCTGATATACTCGTCTGTGATGAGGCCCACATGATCAAAAACACAAAGGCTGATATAACTCTGGCTTTGAGACAAGTAAAGACCCAAAGAAGAATTGCATTAACTGGATCACCCATACAGAACAATCTAATGGAATATTACTGTGCAAAAAAATGTTCCTTTCTGTCAATTATCAACTTCTTCGTCAGACAAGTGCTTAATTTTATGTCCCAATTTTTGAGGTAGATGGTTGATTTTGTAAGATAGAGATTTTTGGGTAGTAGTCTTGAATCCAGAAATCAGAATGACATCCACTTATCTTGCCATTCTCAAAGTTGATAGTAATGGATGATTCATTACACAAATGATGCCTTTTTCTGATTACAATCTTGAATGCAGATTCCAGAACCCCATAGAGAATGGACATCATACCAATTCTATTGCCGAAGATGTAAAACTCAAGAATGAAAGATCACATACTTTATCAACAACTAAAGGGCTTTATACATCGAATGGACGTGAATGTGGTTAAGAATGAGTTACCCCTAAGATTGTGTTTGTAATTTCTGCAAAACTTTATCCATTGCAAAGGAAGCTCTATAAAAAGTTTTTAGATGCTCATGGGTTTACATCGGACCGAACAATTAAGAGGAGCTCCCTCTTTAAAGGTTACCAGGAACTAGCTCAGGTATGATTTTCCTATTAATATGACATCTATGAAAACTCATGTAGTTAGGTTGATTTACTGTGGAGTTTGTCAAATATCCTTAAATTTGGCATGTAGATATGGAATCATCCTGGACTCCTGCAGATGGCAAAAGAACATAAAAGTAATGTACGCAAGGTACATTTTGTTAAAAACTTTCTTATGGATGATAGTTCTATTGAGGATAATATGGACAATGGTAATGCTGAATGGAGGTATTTCATAACTTTCTCTTATGTGGTTCTCATCTTTTGTTCATTTTTGTGCCAAATTATAGTGTTTGTTGATGTCCTATATTGGAATATTTTTCTAAAATACTCTTCTTAATGCTTTTTAGGTAGGTCAAACTTACTTATCATCATCATCACCTAAGCCTTTTTCCATCAGAATATGGTCGGTATGGAGCATAAAAAGCTCCGTACAAAAATTGACAGTCTTATAACCAGCTATCGACCTTACGTCAACCCTCAATGTTGGTTTCAAATTCTCAGCCTGTATTTGTTGCTTTCATAATGAAAAATTATAATCATTTGAAGCTCTGCTGCAGATTGGATGGATTTATGGTTCAATCTCAGAAGATATTCTTACAAGCGAATTTGAAACGCATGCTTGTGGTTGGCGTTCGATATACCGTATGCCTAATCGTCCAGCCTTCAAAGGAACTGCCCTATCAATCTTTCAGATCGTTTAAACCAAGTGTTGCGATGGGCACTGAATCTTTTACTCCCATGAAGAACTTTGCCCTTATTTCTTTGTTTCCACAGGACTTGGCATTTGTTGTGGATGGTGTTGCTTTAGAAATTGTTCTGAAGAGATATAAGGAGGCTTTCACTGAATTGGCGATTCTCTCGAGGACAGCCATCTGCTGTCGTGTAACTCCTTCACAGAAGGCTGCTCCAAAGAAGGCTGCAGATGGTGCGTTTGACATGCACATGCGGCTATCGACGTGATGTAAACTTTTATTTTGTAAACAATGGGATATGAATTTTATGTTATGGGAGAAAGATTCGACGTGATGTAAACTTTTATTTTATTTTGTAAACAGTTGGATATGACTTTTAAATATTTTATAAAATTTCTTGTCTTAATGTTGCAGCTACCATAATGCATTTGCGATTAAATAGTTCTGTGTGATTTTTGTTCTATATAAAATTTAATTGTATATTTCATATACAAATAGGAGGAGGATTAAGTTTTTGGGACGTATTTTTTGGGACAGATTTATAAACTGTCCTGCAGAATTTGTAATTTTGAAACCTTTTGGGACGGGAGTTTAACAGTCCTTTATAAGTATTTGGGACGGCAAATATCCGTCATTTAACTTTTTGTCACGCCACCCTAATAAGACCACCCATTGCCGTCCTAAAGACCGTCCCAAATAGTAGTTGGGACGGTAAACCTATTTATTATGACGTTTTTTTGTTGTCCCAAAAGGTCACTTTTTTTGTAATGGAAAATTTTTGATTTTTTATGTATATGGTATCTGGCACCTGTATCTTTATTGTATGTATCTTGTATTTGTAACTGGACATGGCATGGAACAGTATCTCGTCGCGGATTAGTGTGCCACCCCTTGTCCTTGTTTGGTTGTAGGCGTGGTTCACTGTTTCGATGATAGGATTTCTGAACCGTGTTGTGGTTAGGATTTTATTTAATTAATTTAATTAGTTGTATCATGTAGCAATTAACATGTCATTAGTCACATGGTTAGAGCATGTTTAGGGCTTAGGGTTTTCTTAAGCCAACCCCTATATATATATTCTCTTCCTCACTCTCTCTCCTCATTCATTCACTCTTTTTTTATTTCTTTTCCTCCCAACGTTTAGGCAAGTACATCTTGCACCAAATGGAGAGATTCTTGCATTTTTTATTTCTGGATTTTTCTTTGATATGATTTGTCTATATTGTTCTTCTCATCATCCTCTACAAGTTTAGTTCATGGAGTTTTTGATTTTAATGGCTAGTTTTGTGTAGATCTAAGTTTGTGCCATTTTCGATTTTTTTGGGTTTTGATCTATCAAACTTCTTTGTTTTCAAAATTTAGTTGTTCTATGTTGTAGAGAATTTCGTTCTACCCCATTTTGACCTATGAAAGTCCAAATTTGGACTTAGAATGAATGTTTTATGGAGCTTGGAAGCTGTGGGTTCCATGGCCATCCTTCTCAGATTTTCGGAGAAGATGGGTACCCACTTACCCAGCCGCATGAGACTTATTAACCCAGCAGCATAGATGGGTACCCATTTACTCAGCCGCATGAGACTTATTAACCCAGCCGCATAGATGGGTATCCACTTACTCAGCCTTATAGATGAGTACCCATTTACTGCCGCATAAGACCCTCATTACCCATCCGCATGAGATTCATTTACTCAGCCGCATAGATGGGTACCCACTTACCCAGCCACATGAGACTTATTAATCCAGCAGCATAGATGGGTACCCACTTACCCAGCCGCATGAGATTCATTTACTCAGTCGCATAGATGGGTATCCACTTACCTAGCCGCATGAGATTCATTCACCCAGCCGCATAGATGAGTACCCACTTATCCAGCCGCATGAGATTCATTCATCCAGCCGCATAGATGGGTACCCACTTACTCAGCCACATAGATGAGTACCCATCTACTGCCGCTCATAGTGCCTATTTTGGTTGTTTTTGTATGTTTTATGTCCTATTTGTCTGATTCGTGACCAGAATTTCTCCCAACTCCCAACATAAAAGTTGTAGATCTTTGTCTTGGCTTCAAGAACCTTCATGTCTCACTTTAACCTGAATTCATATGTGACTTTTATGTCACGAGGGGTCCACATGACTTCCTGACTTGACCGTATTTTTGACCTGATTACCTGTATACGTGTTGGTACCGATAATAAGTGTGTATTGAGATACAATATTAGTATGCACTGCGGTGCTATTTAATGAGTGCACTGAGGTGTGACTCTACGTGCTAAGTGATCATTCGTGTTATACGTCAATACATGTGTACCTTCCAGCAAGTCATGGTAATTGGTCAGTAATAGTGTCGTGGTAAAATGATTGTTGTTTGATGCATTACACTAAGCATGGATCTAGATTGAGCCGATGTGGATTCATACTTAGGGTACACGTACTATGGTACGACATATAGGAGGATGATCATGTGACCACGACATGTAATTCCAATATCGAGATAGGGTTAATCTAAGCAACTTAAATTGGTAGAAGCATTGGGAGGGAACAGAATCTCGAGATCGTACGTCACCAGCCGCCCTGGGTCCCGTCCTGGCGCGTCGGGTTGGCCGCCTCGGATACTGTATAGTCATCCGCACTAGTGGAGTGCAGTATCTGATTTGTGACTGCCGAGCCAGCTCTTCCTATAAGAGAGCTGGAACCGTTACTGCTTATTCTAGCGCGGTGGCCTTTCGAGGGACCGGTGCATTTCGTGCTTGCTTGTATATAATGGTTTGGCTAGCCCTGCTGGAATGCGATACGATATGAGAATTCCTATATATATATTGCATTACTGGGATAATCCAGACAAATCATAGAAAGCCGTAGGATTGATTGGCCGCTTGTAAGCTGACTTGTTTGTGATATGTTTTCTTCTGTTAGCTACCGAGGAACATAGACTATCGTGGTGCGTGGTCCAACCCATGTCCTTGTTTGGTTGTTGGGTTGGGCTATTGTGCTGCGATAGGCTATGGACCGAAGTCGCGATCAGAAGACCCTTTTTACCTGCCCATGGTTATAGGATATATCTTATCTCGGCACGATATTGGCACCGTTTGTCCTTGTTTGGTTGTAAGGGTGTCGTATTGTCTCGATGATATGTTATAAGCCTATAACTCATGAATCAGGTCTTATTTAACTCATTGGATCGATTTATCTCACTCTTTTGTGCTCCCTTGTGGTACTTGCTATTCGGGGCCTGACCCCGCTGGTTTTGTTTGGCCAGATCTCGTAGCGGCTCCAGAGGATCCAGCTTTCTACCCGAACAATGGTGCACACCAGGAGTATGGGCGTCAGGGACCATGAGTGGGTTTCTTCTTCACCGCTCTGATATCTTCTATTTTGTACTTGGCGTTTAGCCACCGGCACTTGTTTAGCCGACAGTTCTGGACACTAGTTTCCTTTGCATAATTGTAATTAAATCAGACTGCAGCTGATTACGGTTATGTACTATTGACTCTCGGTACTAGCTTATCATTTTGTATAGCTAGGCTCATGAATCATTTTGATGAAGCATCGGAGACGCCTTACTGCTTTGTCTTATATGATTATTATTTACTGCTTCTTGTTTTGATTGATTGAGACATAGATGCTCTGTGAGACCATAGGAGACTTGATTGTAGTATGCACCCCTTTGTCTCTTGACAGCCATGATCGCCGTATAACGTTTATATACCTCATACGGTGTAGCTGGCCTAGTCCGTCTCAGTATACCGGTACTGGGGCGTGACAAGGTTTTAGTGGTGGCCCATGCAGGTCTGTTTTTTAGACTTGTGGGGTATTGCGATTATAGGAGTCTCAATCAAAACATGTTCTCTTTGATCTCCTGATCCGTCTTCTCTTTCTCTCATCTTGATTACTAACTTGATTACCATCCTCGATTCCTTCTCGTCCTGTCTTTTGATACCTTGTATCCTTTCCTTTAGGGTCACATCATTCTCGGCTATTGGAGGAGCCGGCATGGAAGAGAATCCAGTAGATCAGGGACCAGTTGGAGATCAGCAAGGGGTAGCCCCTCTACCTGGACAGATTTACATCGAGAACGTTACCGAGCATGAGCTAGTTGAGCCGCAGAGGCCAAAGATTCTCGTACCTCCAGTGATGCCGGTAGTACCAGTAGCATTAGATGCGCCGGCACTATTGCAGATTATTAGAGGGTTATTGGAGACCCAGCAACGCCAGACGGCAGCCCAACAGCAACAACAAACTCGACAGCAAGAACAGAATGTGCTACAGAATCAGGGGTTGCAATTAGCCCTTGAGAGAAGTGTCAGGAATGATTCAGGAGCGTCCGGGAGGTTTTGTCGACTTAAACCGAGATATTTTGACGGCACGGAGGATGCCATCACGGCGGATGCTTGGCTTCAGGATACAGAGGCCATATTGACCGCAGCAAAGGTTCCAGCAGAAGAGAAGGTTGACCAGGTCAGACTTTTACTTCAGGATCTCTCCTGCGATTGGTGGGCATCGGAAGAGGTTGGAATGAGGCGTCCTGTTCCCTGGGATAGCTTCAGTACCAGATTCAAGGCCAAGTACTTTGGCGTGGTAGCGCGGTATGAGCTACAACAGAGGTTTATCAGTCTCAAGCAAGCTGGTAAGACGGTGGATGGCTATGCAGCAGAGTTCTGCAGGTTAAGTAGGTTTGCTCGGATGATGGTGGCGACAGAGCCAGAGAGAGCAATGAGGTTCCAGCAGGGACTTCACCTAGAGATTTTACAGCTGGTCGAGGGGCATGACTACCAGACATTCGATACAGTATTGACGGCGGCTCGGAGGCACGAGCTTACTATTCAAAGGTTATCAACAAGGACTGGGGGCCAGAAGAGGTCTCATACGCAGAGTGCTGGAGGAGGAGCAGTACCTCGGTCGTCAGCACCAGCACCTGGCGTTCGTATTCGTGATGCAGCACCAGTCACGACAATTGTGACTGCACCAGTTCGACAGCAGAAAAAGAGGAACCCGCAGCAGCGTCAGGAAGCACCAGTGGGTTGCACTTACTGTGGTAAGGGAGGGCACACTAGGGATGTGTGTCGTTCAGCTAATGGATTATGCTTGAGGTATGGCAGTCCAGACCATAGGATTGCCAATTGTCCTATGATACAGATTCCAGGAGGGCCAGCTCAACGGTTTCCGGCGTTGCCAGCTCCAGAGGTAGCACCGTATCAAGGGCCAGCACTAGCAATGAGGCCACTAGCCCAGCGCCCATTACTGACGCAAGCTCAGATGTATTGACAAGCACAGCATCAGGTTGGACAGCAGGGCCAGGGAAGGCAGGGACAAAGGCAAGAAGAATTTGGAGTATTATAGCAGAGGTTGGCTGAAGGCGGTCAGATTTTGGGTAAGTTTTGAGTATTATTTATTATAATTCCTTGAGTTTTATATTCGAAGAGTGAAGGCAACTTTCTCGTCTCACTCATCTGCTCTCGTATCATGTGATACGTGATATTCATCATGTGTCTTGATTACGAAAGTACGTCCTGGGCAGAGTCTCGTTCTTGATTTAGTCATTGGTACCGACTTATCTCAAGCGTTGACCCTTGTCCACTTTGGGAGTCAGTGTAGGACCTCGAGGACGAATTCCTACCTGACTTGAGAGGCATATTTTATTCGTATGTCTCCGATCATTTTCTTCTAGGGTATGATTATTGTTTGTGCTCTTACTTAATTATTCTTACTTTCTTAAACTGTTCATGTGCCATGTGTTGTTTGATAATTGTTCTTGCTATATGTCATGAGTGTATTTCGTGATCTGAGAGCGCGCTCGACTAGCCTTATCGAAATTCCGAGGACGGAATTTTTCTAAGGAGGGTAGAGATGTCACTCCCCATACCCGGAATACGTAAATTTTTGATTTTTTATGTATATGGTATCTGGCACCTGTATCTTTATTGTATGTATCTTATATTTGTAACTGGACATGGCATGGAACAGTATCTCGTCACGGATTAGTGTGCCACCCCTTGTCCTTGTTTGGTTGTAGGCGTGGTTCACTATTTCGATGATAGGATTTCTGAACCGTGTTGTGGTTAGGATTTTATTTAATTAATTTAATTAGTTGTATCATGTAGCAATTAACATGTCATTAGTCACATGGTTAGAGCATGTTTAGGGCTTAGGGTTTTCTTAAGCCAACCCCTATATATATTCTCTTCCTCACTCTCTCTCCTCATTCATTCACTCTTTTTTTATTTCTTTTTTTTCCAACGTTTAGGCAAGTACATCTTGCACCAAATGGAGAGATTCTTGTATTTTTTATTTCTTGATTTTTCTTTGATATGATTTGTCTATATTGTTCTTCTTATCATCCTCTACAAGTTTAGTTCATGGAGTTTTTGATTTTAATGGCTAGTTTTGTGTAGATCTAAGTTTGTGCCATTTTCGGTTTTCTCAGGTTTTGATCTATCAAACTTCTTTGTTTTCAAAATCTAGTTGTTCTATGTTGTAGAAAATTTTGTTCTACCCCATTTTGACCTATGGAAGTCCAAATTTGGACTTAGAATGAAGGTTTTATGGAGCTTGGAAGTTGTGGGTTCCATGGCCATCCTTCTCAGATTTTCGGAGAAGATGGGTACCCACTTACCCAGCCGCATGAGACTTATTAACCCAACAGCATAGATGGGTACCCATTTACTCAGCCGCATGAGACTTATTAACCCAGCCGCATAGATGGGTATCCACTTACTCAGCCGCATAGATGAGTACCCATTTACTGCCGCATAAGACCCTCATTTACCCAGCCGCATGAGATTCACTTACTCAGCCGCATAAATGGGTACCCACTTACCCAGCCGCATGAGACTTATTAACCCAGCAGCATAGATGGGGCGTATAGATGGGTACCCACTTACCTAGCCGCATGAGATTCATTTACTCAGGCGTATAGATGGGTACCCACTTACCCAGCCGCATGAGATTCATTCACCCAGCCGCATGAGATTCATTCACCCAGCCGCATAGATGGATACCCACTTACCCAGCCGCATGAGATTCATTCACCCAGCCGCATAGATGAGTACCCACTTACCCAGCCGCATGAGATTCATTCATCCAGCCGCATAGATGGGTACCCACTTACTCAGCCGCATAGATGAGTACCCATCTACTGCCGCTCATAGTGCCTATTTTGGTTGTTTTTATATATTTTATGTCCTATTTGTCTGATTCGTGACCAGAATTTCTCCCAACTCCCAACATAAAAGTTGTAGATCTTTGTCTTGGCTTCAAGAACCTTCATGTCTCACTTTAACCTGAATTCATATGTGACTTTTATGTCACGAGGGGTCTACGTGACTTCCTGACTTGACCGTATTCCTGACCTGATTACCTGTATACGTGCTGGTACCTATAATAAGTGTGTATTGAGATGCAATATTAGTATGCACCGCGGTGCTATTTAATGAGTGTACTGAGGTGTGACTCTACGTGCTAAGTGATCATTCGTGTTATACGTCAATACATGTGTACCTTCCAGCAAGTCATGGTAATTGGTCAGTAATAGTGTCGTGGTAAAATGATTATTGTTTGATGCATTACACTAAGCATGGATCTAGATTGAGCCGATGTGGATTCATACTTAGGGTACACGTACTATGGTACGACATATAGGAGGATGATCATGTGACCATGACATGTAATTCCAATATTGAGATAGGATTAATCTAAGCAACTTAAATTGGTAGAAGCATTGGGAGGGAACAGAATCTCGAGATCGTACGTCACCAGTCGCCCTGGGTCCCGTCCTGGCGCGTCGGGTTGGCCGCCTCGGATACTGTATAGTCATCCGCACTAATGGAGTGCAGTATCTGATTTATGACTGCCGAGCCAGCTCTTCCTATAGGAGAGCTGGAACCATTACTGCTTATTCTAGCGCGGTGGCCTTTCGAGGGACCGGTGCATTTCGTGCTTGCTTGTATATAATGGTTTGGCTAGCCCTGCTGGAATGCGATACGATCTGAGGATTCCTATATATATATTGCATTGCTGGGATAATCCAGACAAATCATAGAAAGCCGTAGGATTGATTGGCCGCTTGTAAGCTGACTTGTTTGTGATATGTTTTCTTCTGTTAGCTACCGAGGAACATGGACTATCGTGGTGCGTGGTCCAACCCATGTCCTTGTTTGGTTGTTGGGTTGGGCTATTATGCTGCGATAGGCTATGGACCGAAGTCGCGATCAGAAGACCCTTTTTACCTGCCCATGGTTATAGGATATATCTTATCTCGGCACGATATTGGCACCGTTTGTCCTTGTTTGGTTGTAAGGGTGTCGTATTGTCTCGATGATATGTTATAAGCCTATAACTCGTGAATCAGGTCTTATTTAACTCATTGGATTTATCTCTCTTTTGTGCTCCCTTGTGGTACTTGCTATTCGGGGCCTGATCCCGCTGGTTTTGTTTGGCCAGATCTCGTAGCGGCTCCAGAGGATCCAGCTTTCTACCCGAACAATGGTGCACACCAGGAGTATGGGCGCCAGGGACCATGAGTGGATTTTTTCTTCACCGATCTGATATCTTCTATTTTGTACTTGGCGTTTAGCCACCGGCACTTGTTTAGCCGGCAGTTCTGGACACTAGTTTCCTTTGTGTAATTGTAATTAAATCAGGCTGCAGCTGATTACGGTTATGTACTATTGACTCTCGGTACTAGCTTATCATTTTGTATAGCTAGGCTCATGAATCATTTTGATGAAGCGTCGGGGACGCCTTACTGCTTTGTCTTATATGATCATTATTTACTGCTTCTTGTTTTGATTGATTGAGACATAGATGCTCTGTGAGACCATTGGAGACTTGATTGTAGTATGCACCCCCTTGTCTCTTGACAGCCACGATCGCCGTATGACGTTTATATACCTCATACGATATAGCTGGCCTAGTCCGTCTCAGTATTCCGGTACTGGGGCGTGACAGAAACTCTTTATTCCTGACAAAAATTTTCTAAAAAAAAATATTCTCCGTGTTAAAACCACGGAGAATGACCATTCTCCACCACGGAGAATGACCATTCTCCGTGCTAAAATGACGGAGAATGACTATTCTCCATTTTAAAAACAACGGAGAATGGCATTCTCCGTGTTAAAAACCACGGAGAATGACAATTTTCTATGGGTTTTAACATGGAAAATGCCATTCTCCGTGGTAAAGTGACGGAGAATGGCCATTCTCCGTCATTTTAGTACGGAGAATAGCTATTCTCCGTGGTTTTAACACGGAGAATGGTCATTCTCCGTCTTTTTCAATACGGAGAATGACCATTCTCCTCCATGTTAACACGAGATTGGTCATTCTCCGTGTTAATATCACGGAGAATGACCATTCTCCGTGTCGAAAAAGACGGAGAATGACCATTCTCCGTTGTAAAAAATGACGGAGAATGTCCATTCTCCGTGTAAAGATCACGGAGAATGATTATTATCCGTGTTAATATCACGGAGAATGACCATTCTCCGTGGTAAATTGACGGAGAATGGCCATTCTCCGTCATTTTAGTACAGAGAATAGCTATTCTCCGTGGTTTAAACACGGAGAATAGTCATTTTCCGTCTTTTTCAATACGGAGAATGACCATTCTCCTCCATGTTAACACGAGATTGGTCATTCTCCGTGTTAATATCACGGAGAATGATCATTCTCCGTGTCGAAAAAGACGGAGAATGACCATTCTCCGTTGTAAAAAATGGCGGAGAATGTCCATTCTCCGTGTAAAGATCACGGAGAATGATTATTATCCGTGTTAATATCACGGAGAATGACCATTCTCCGTGATTTTACCACGGAGAATGGCAATTCTCCGTGGTTTTGACATGGATAATGACCATTCTCCATCATTTATAGCCGTCATTTAGTACGGAGAATGACTATTCTCCTGCGTTTTAACACTAGAAATGGTCATTCTCCGTGATTTTACCACGGAGAATGGCGAGTTGAAAGTTTGGAAAGCCATAACTTTTGACTGGAAGATCGAAACGAGGTCCGGTTTGTCGCAAAACGAGCGTATTTTCGAGGAGCCTGAAAGTAACCGATTCTCCGTTAGACGGACTTTCGAAATTTTAGAATCGCAAAAAAATGATGTTTTGACCTCCGTTTTGACATGGAAAGATTTTGGTGAAGAAAACCTAGATTCGAAAGTGAGCAGCGTATCGAAGAAGAGGAAGAATATAAAGGGAGCAGCGTAACGAAGAAGTTGAAGAATCGAAATCTTTTTTTTTGAAGAGTATGTTACGCGGGTGCTTTGAATAAATTAGAAGGGTAAAAGGGTCATTTGGAACCCGCTTTGCATAAGTTTCTCTAATTCTGGGCACGCGATGAAAGTTTTTTTAGCGGTGGGTTTTTCATGAAACTTTTTTAGTTTTTGGGCATTTCATAAATTTCCCCTTTTAGTAAAATTTTAATCTCCATATACTTATTTTAGCAAAGTTACCTATACAGTCTTATCAGTTGGTGTCGAATTTGTTAGGACATAAATAGGGAAGGTGGCAATGTAAATGAAGGGAATATATTTCCATATCTAATAAAAAAAAACTTATTTGCAATTAAATAGCATTAATTTTATTATTATGCAGCTCTCTAATGTAAATTATTTTTTAGCAGTAAATTTCTAAAAGTTTGCACATCTTACTTTCCTTTCATATGAAGGTGTCTAATGGGACGGTCTGTTCCGACCCAGGATCGATTCTGACGGGTCGAAGTTATTTTTGGCTGTTAGACCGTCGATTAGAGGCCATGGGCTGTTCTTCAGAGGAGGAATCCTCTTTTTTTTTGTTAAATAAGAAGAGATAAAAAGTTAGATCTTTAAATTAATTTATATCATTCTCAAGGACGGAACCAAAAATCTGAACTGGTGTGGGCTTGTGGGCTGGAGTAGATTAGGGTGGGCTAGGTATAGAGTAACTCACAAAAAAATAGCAATATATATATATATATATATATATATATATATATATATATATATATATATATATATATATATATATATATATATGGTCGGCTCCTCGACTAAAACACCTACTAGAATCAGTAAATTTTCGATACGTGAGTTTTACAACTTATTAATATATATTTTTATATAAATTGTTGATTATCTTTATATGTGGTAGATCAATTTAGTGAAGGAAAAAAACAACTTTGTCATTTTATTGCCCAGTTATTCCTATTAAGATTGAAATCAAGTAATAGAGAATATGAGAACTAAAATATTTATATTTATTGTTGATTGTTGATTTGTTGTTAATTATTATTATTTGTTGAAAAATTATGATAACATCATTTGATTACGTAGTGTTCGTATCTAGATAAGCAGGGCCGGTCCTAAATAATTGAAGGCCCTGTGCGAATCTCAAGATGTGGCCCTAAATTTATGTATTCGTATTTTTTAAATGTATTATTCTATGCCTTTATCAAAATCTCTGGAGATGCTCTTGATTGTATATTATAACTGAATCTAGAGGTAGTTACTAGACAAAATAACCAAAGCTCAAATTATCTATATTCAAGCACATTACATGGTATAATAAAGATGTTTTAGATATAAGACATACTGACTATTAAACTGTCAAAATTTAGACTCAAATTCTTTTGTTTATAAGAACATATAATAAAATGAATAATGATCAATACCCAAATGAGAAGTAATATATAATCACACAATTAAAGGCCTCCAAGTCCTGAGTCACTTGATGCAAGATCAAGAGCTCCGTCACCGAGGGATCTTTAGAAACACAATAGCAATTGAACCTCATAGAGATGATAGACAACACATCGGACAGAACAAGATCTTTGAGAAATGGTAAAAGTTTTTTATGATTATATAAATATGATTCTGAGAGTCGACAGGGAATATGGATTGAAGAATTGGAGGTCTTGGACGGATCTAGAGTAGGAATTGAGGAAGAAATGTGATATAACTTAAATTATAAGATTACAAAACTTATCATAATATTTTTTTTGAGGCCCCCAAAAGTTGGAGGCCCTGTGCGACCGCACTTTTAGCACGGCCCCAGGGCCGGCCCTGTAGATAAGAAAACGTGCCTCTAATAAGAAAACAATTTGGTAAAAAAAATCCCTTTACAGAGGACTAGTACAATATAATATGATATGAACATTAAGCTTTGAGGGCACCACTTTTAGAGTTCGCCTCAGGTCTCAAAATTGAAAGTACGACACTGTGCATCACGTCACGTTGTTAAGTAAAGATGATAGTATGTATAAAATCGATAGAGTATGGGCTTGAAGGGTTCGACCATTAGCAACTTTATTTCTCCAACTCTCTAAAATTTCTTAGTCAATAAATTGACTACAACATGTTATAAGAATATAGCTCTATCACGAGAATTAATAAATTACCAAAAAGAAACAATTAAAACACACCTAATCATCTATATTACAAAAATATATATTAATAAATTATAAAACGCACACAAATATAATTTAATAGATAGTTGTTGCTTTGATAATTTTTAATATTATTGCTTAGTTATTTTTATGATAATATTAATAACAATTAGCTAAGAAGCACTGCATCAAGCATGGAGGGAACTTTTAAGGTCCGATAGATGTGCACTATAACAAATTTATCAAAAAATATCAAAAAAATATTATTTTCTTTTAAAAACACTTACCTGCGGAGCAATTAGCAACATAGAGGAGGAAAGGAATTAAGGAAGTGCTTGCAGCCAATAATGAGAATAGGAAAGAAAGTGTTTGTCCTTTTTTGAATAAATAAAAAAGGAAAGTGCTCGTCCCTCAAGTACATCCGGCCAGAAGCAAACAATTCGCTACAACAAAAACCCTTTTAATGACGGCTAAAAAGCGTCATTAATGACGAACCATGACGCTTTTTTTTTTCAAAGCAACCGTTATGAAAACGGGTGTTATAAATATTTTTTTAAAAGCGTTATAAAAAACCGTCATGAATAGTTTCTATAAAAGCGTTATGAATAGTTAATATATAGTGCACAATTCAGGACATTTTAAAAGCGTTATGAATAGATAATCTGTATAAGCTCAATGGAGAACATTTATAACACTCAATATTACTGAACTCATCACATTTATAAACGCTTAATACTGCACATTATATATTACTTTCCAAAGACTTCTCAATTCAATTTTAAAACAACAACTTTGAACTATATTCACAAGAAAACATCAAAATATTATATCACCATCTTCATTACATTAGCTCAAAATAGGGTATCCAAATACATATATTTACAACTACTACTTAAATGGATCCTCAAAACAAGTAACTACTTTGGCTTCAACTTGAGCACATCAAAACTGTCAACATCATGTGTAGCAAATCCCACCACTGCAATAATAGTTGCATCTTCATGTGCACCTGAGAAGAAAAATTAATACTAGTTAGCTACAATTCCACAACTACATCTATAACAAGTATTATCAACACATTAAGGATACTTGACCACAAAAGAATTAATAATCACTACAGCTAAATTATTTCCAGAAAAGATGTTAGCTTAGGAGAAAACTTACTAACTATTCCAGAAGTCAAGCTACACATGCTTAGAGAGAAGTAAAATACTTACCGGTAGAGCCATCTTCTTCAATGTACTCATTGCCGAAAATTATTTGAGGCAGTAGAGGACGATTGGATCCAGAGATAGATTAGGAGCAACAATATTCTGCTCATATAGTTCTAGTGACCATTTGAAAATATAGTGCCTGGCTGCATTTGTATTCTCCTACCTTACGATTGAAGTTAATAAATTACAACTGAATGGCTTTAGATGTCAAAGTTAAAAGAGATACTACCTATCAACCTATATGTATCATACCGATACGTAATGAGGTGGTAGTATATCATATCATACCTTATGATACACAATTCCCAACATATTTCCAACCTAACCAAACATGGGTATGAGAGTATTGAATTACTCCCATGGAAAAGGAATAGAAAGTAGACTACTAAGAATACAAAAACTTCATCCAAACGAGATTAAAATTGCAAAAACTTCATCCAAACGAGATTGAAAGTTTGGAGGAGGATTATGATGCTGATGATTATGATGAAATAATGAACCATAAATAGCGACTAATGCTTCTTGGTAAAAATAGGTAAATAAATTGTCCGATTGTCGTGTACTGGGGGCAACATATAGCACATAGGAAGGGCACCCCATAACTTTACCAAATTTGTGCAAGCAAGAATGATTAGCATGTTCAAGACATACTACCTGCTCACTAGAAATGCCCAAGCAAAGTAGGAAGAAGAAGCATGAAACTTTTTGCAGGTTTTGTGTTATACAAATTATTTGTGAGGGCTCTTCTTTTCGAATCACGATATAGGTCAATCAGGAGGATGATAAATTTGGATAGAGACCTAAAATTAAGGATTTCTTTACAAGATATTTCATTAAACATCAAGAAAAAATTGATAAGACGTTGGAGTACCTATTTCAAATTTCAATATAGCGAATAATTCACATAGAAAGAAAATTTAGAGTTTAAAACATCATTATGTATCCACGCCGTGGCTTACTTACCATGACAAGTCTAACTGAAGTAGTTTAATGACAGCAAAGGCAAGAAGTTTAATAATAGTACTTATCTTAGGGTAAATTCCATGTGAACTTTTGGGACAATCCTTGCTCAGGTGTCCTCGTTCATTGCAAACAAATGTAATGCCAATATCTCGTATTACGTATTTGGAATACGTGTACGTGTTTAGACCCGTATTGCATGTCTTCCTGCTTGATTTATTTTGGCATTTTATTGATGGGTTCATCTTGGTTCGGTTTGGCTTGTTGGCATGGTTCGGTTTTGTTGGAGAACCAACCCACTTACCTACCTACCACCAACACCCCCATTTATTAACTCCCACTCCTCTCTCTCTCCTCATTAATTCTTTTCCATTACTCTTCTTCCCTACCATTACTTCTCCACCAACCTGAGAGAGAGAGGGAGAGCTTAGGCAAGTACATCTTGCTTTATGGAGGAACCCAAATTTTATTGTTCCATTCTCTTCTTCACAGCATTCTAAAGCACTTTAGTACTTGGCATTTCTAATTTTCATGGCTCATTGCTTGTAGATCTAAGTTTATGTCATTTTCGAATTTCTTGGGTTTTGATATATTTAATCTTGTTATTATCAAGTTCTGATGGTTCTATGTTGTGGAGAATCTTGTTCTGCCCTATTTTGACCTATGGAAGTCTGGATTTGGACTTGGGATGAAGGATTCATGAAGCTTTGAAAAATGAAATCCATGACTCTTCTTCTCGGACCAGGGGAGAAGAAGAACAGTGCAGCCGCATGGCAGTTCATGGCCGCATAGCTTTCCTGGCTGCATGGCAATACTTGACCGCATGGATTTTCATGCGGCAAGTATTCTCAACCGCATGGGCCATGGGATCCTTGCCACTGCCGCTTAGACGCCATTTTTACTCAGCCGCATGAACTTCTAACTTGTCAGCCGCATGAACCCGATCACTCGCAGCCGCATATGCTGATTGTTCTTCAGCCGCATAAGCTGCCTTGGATTCCGAGCCGCATGGCACTATACCTTCCAACCGCATGAAGTCTACTCCCTGCAGCCGCATAAGCTTGGACTATTCCCAGCCGCATAGAACTTCATGATTCCCAGCCGCATATAGCCTGTATCCCTTCAGCCGTATATGGCCTCGGACTGAGCCAGCCGCATGAGACCTTGAACCCGCAGTCGTATGGAGTCATTTTTACTCAGCCGCATGACTGGGGTAAAATCCTGGCCGCATAGGGCCCTTCCTTTCTGCAGCCGTATAAGCTTAAGCTTCCGCTGCTGCATGAGTCCTGTATTGCTTCTTAGCCGCATGAATTTGTAGCCAGTACAGCCGCATATGCTCCTGCCCCCAGCCACATAGATTTCTTTCCTGGTCGCGTGTGCCTGAGCCGCATGAACTTAAATTCTGGGCCGCATGAAACTACATCGATCCAGCCGCATGGAATCATCTCTCTGAGCCGCATGGCTCCTCCCCGTGCCTTGCCTTGTTATTTAATTATTATTGTTAACTCATGTCTTGTAACCCTCAGTGTAACTTGGGTCTCCTGATGAATGTTTGTACTATGTTACCCTGCACATGTACCATGAACATGACAGTGACCCGTAGTGGTGCACTCATGACAAGTAATATGACATGATAGTAGCCTGCCGTAGCGCACTCCTGACAAGTAACCTGACATGATATATCTCGATATGCTGTTGCGACGGCTAACTTGACATGACAAGAATGAATGACCTGGACACCGTGGACGATTGTGCTTGTACAAATGAACCTGTCTTGTCTTGCATCATGTCTAGGACAGGGACCCATGAGTACCACGGTCAGGGGTACCTACTAAAAAGGACTAAGGTTAATAACTAGAATAACACAGTTACCATGAAGAGATTTTCCAGCTACAGACAATCCCGTTATCTGGTCGCCCCACTTGGGATCTGTAGCCTGCCGTCGAGTAGGGCACATTTCAAGCACACTGTCATGTGTTGCACCCTCTAAGTCACCTAAGGGTATATGCGTTTCCTGGACGATGTACCCACTTGAATTCAACCCCTAATTGCGTCCGGATATCCTGGATGGTCTGTAGGGCTTGTGGCTGTAGAATAATCTCACTGCATCTTGATAGTAACTAGGCCTGTGATAACCCTAGTTAGTTAAAGTATCAAGCCGTACTCCTTGCTTGGCCATGAAATATTGAATGGAGTTCAATCAGTCTAGTCTTGTCTTAATCCTGTACAAGATTGTTACATGTCCTGATTTCTTATATTTATATTGCCGATAAATGGTGGAAGAAACCAAGTACTGTTCATACGAAGGATTACAACCTCGGTCCTTGTTTGGTTTACGGGTTGTAACCTGGTTATCTGAACAGTCCCATGGTTATCTCATCGTATATCACCTATCATGCTTTTCCTTAACTACTGTCTTTTATTATATATATTATTATTCTTGTGCTAATTACTGGTTTTAGTTCCTAAGTGAAGCCTCCTTTGTGGCACTTGCTCTTTCTGGGGTCTGATCCAACTGGTTTTGTATGGCCAGATACCGGAGCAACTCCAGAGGATCTATCGACTTTCCAGCCAGATGGTGACCACTAGACGGAACCCTGGCAACGAGTGGGTTTATTTTGGCTCTCCCACTCTATTGTAAAATTATTCTTTTGAGGCGTTTAGCCGCCGAGCAAGTGTTAGCTAGCGTATATTTTACTTACTGTCTGCCTACGGGCTGTAACATGATTGACAGATCCTAGGGTTGATCATGTCTGACTAAACTCTTGCTAGTCCTCACATTTTGTAACGACTAGCTTCATGATCAGCTGAATATGTAATGTTTGGGACGCCTTACTATTGTGTATTTGGTGATCTTACATATTGTAACATTTATTTGCTTGCTTGTAATTGAGACACTAGGCTTGTTCATGACCATAAGAGATAAAATAATACAACGGTTCAGATTAAATCCGATAAAATAATGCAGGAGACATTAATTAATACTGTTTTTGACTTTTGACCTCTTGTTAACTTGCTATAGCAGGTCATTCTTCAATACAATTTTTCAATGAACACCCTAAATTAACTCATATTTACTTTCTCTTTCGTCCATGTAATTTAATATTTTGTGCAACTACGTATATAAAATAATAATTGTGTGTCGGCCGAAAAGGAAGGACACAGTGTGTCCAGGTCTGTAGGCTATGGAGACGACGACACCATCGCTGCTGGCGATCTAGATGGTGACACCGACGACAAATGGTACATTTAGGACGGAGAATGGTACATTTAGGAAGCCGATAAAAGCTCGTTCTCTCAAATCTTTTCTTTGTGAAAATTAAATCCAAGGAGGACACAATCGCTAAGGACACAGTGTGTCCAGGTCTGTAGACGATGTAGACGACACCACCGCTGCTGGCGATCTAGATGAGGATACCGACGACGAATGGTACATTTAGGACGGAGAATGATACATTTAGGAAGCCGACAAAAGCTCGTTCTCTCAAATCTCTTCTTTATGTAAATTAAATCTAAGGAGGACACAATCCCTAATTTTAGTTATTGCTTAGCAGAGTCTGCTTAACTGATGTAAAATTATGGTGTTACTTCTGTGACACTTTCATCTTTAATCTCATATTTTCTATGAATATGTGTTCTGTTTGATTTTGATTTAGTAATCTTTCCGTAATTAGTTTTTTTGTTTCATCTAACAATTTGATATTTTTGTTATAAAGCTACAGGCCATGGTGGTGGTGGTGGAAGGAGAAACGAAGATGAAGAAGGAAAGAAGAAGAAGTTCCGGTTCGCGGTGGACTTCGTGGAGTTCCTCAATCAAGCGGAATTAAACCTCTTATAGAGTTCCTTAATTGAAGTTGTTCATGATAACCTTTTGTATTTTTCAAATGGCTAGTAGAATCTTCCTCGAGCCCTCCTCAATCAAACGGCTAGTAGATTGTTTGCTAGTCTCGAAATTTATTTGTCTTTCCATCTTCCTCACTTTTTGTACTTCTCTTGCTATATATACAATAGTTTTCTTGTTTCATAGTACTATTATTCATTCTGAAATACGTAGAATAGTTTTCTGAAATACAATAGTTTTTTTGTTCTCAAGATGTCTACTCGTGTGGTGGGAAATGTAGAAGACGTAGAAGATTGGTTGCCAGCTCCAAATGAAACCTTCATTCCACGTATGTTGCGCAAGATTGAAGAACATCTGTTGACGATTTCAGCTGAAGTTATAAAGATCAATTCTAAGCTTTGTTCATTAGAAATTGAACAAATGAATTTATCTCGACGTTTTGAGAAGATTGAAGAATCTCTAGCTTTGAAGAAGGCATCTTTATCTGAAGTATTTAATAATGTGAAGGTGGTTTCTGTTGAATCTTCTTCCGATGAGGAGGACGTGGAGCTACAGTCTCGTAGTAAAGCATTGGACCGAATTCTTGCATTCTCCCCTACAGAAGAAACTGACTTTAGCAGTTCTTCTAAAAGAATGCGTGGAAATTTAGATCCGATCACACCATCGAAAAGTTTAACAAGGGGTTCAACCTCGAAGCCTACCAATTGTACTAGTGGTTCTTCGAGTTATTATGACTATATTTTTGCCGATGATAGACCTGACGAGTAAGTAATATGAGTTTTGATTTAATTCCAACAGTTTTTTTCTCCTAATTTATTCGTTTCTTTTCTTAGAGAAATAATATCATCTTGCAACAAAATCTATGTGTCTCGGTTTGAGATGAAGACCTTAGCTCCTTTAACGAGAATTAAAAATGGGGTATGTATAGAGAGTATATTTTTTCTTAGATGCCATCTATGTTTACTTCGATTCCATCGCTTACATTTTTAATAATTTATTCAGATTGTAGGCATTGTCTCTGCTCATCTCACCGCGGAGGAACGAAAAAGAACCTCCAATAAAACTAATGTATGGTTTTTACCAATAAAGATATCGGTGAGTGAGCATTTTATTCTTCAATGCATATGCATTAACAATTTTCTTGTTTGTTTGTCCTTCGTAATGTATTAGTTGATGTGTATGTAGAAAGAAACGTTACCTCCATCCGACAAAAAGCTTCATGAAATATGGAAGAAGTACAAATATTTTCAGGATTATATGGGATCTTTAAGCACTTGTAACGAGGTATTAATGTATTTCTGTTTAAATATTAATCCTAATTTATTAAAAATTTACTAATTTGTTTTACCTAATTAATCCTGATTCAGATATACATACCCATTATTCTGGACGGACACTATACTCTTGCAAGAGTTCTGGTTAAAAAAGGACTATTGAAATTTGGGACTCACTTGCATCTAAAGATGATCCGATTCAAAACAAAACAGTCATAAAAGAAATAGTAAGCTCATATTCATCAATTTTTATGAATTGGGTACAAGATACGCGGTATACTAATACATATTGTATTCTGGTAATTGTAGCTTTCAAATTTGGATCTCTTTCTCGAAGAAGAGATTTTGAAGTTGAGAGATGCTAGGTTCAGCTTTTCTACTTTTGCAATAAAACGTCCTTCTTATGTTCCCCGCCAAGACAATTCTGTTGATTGTGGGATTTTTGTAATTGCATTCATGAAAGACCGATGTAGTCTAGACTACAGTTCTCTCAATGTAAGTCTGAAAATATGTCGTCAAAAACTTACACTTTTTAGAGCAATATTTTTGATGTTATGTTTGTTATATGCAGTTTGATGCGGGAATGGAAAGTCGCAAAGCTGCTGAATGGATTACAACTTTAGAGCACAATGAAGTACTAAAAGGAGTCCAATCTGAAATGATTGAATATGGAAGACGATAATTTTTTTTTCTTCTTCTTTTATATCTAATATATGGAAACTCCTAATGTATAATGTTCATTTGTTTTGTTGAGTTGTAATGACATTTTTGCCAAACGACTTCGATTCTTTTTGATTAGCAGAATCATTTTTGCCCTTCAAATTAATATAATTAAGCAGAAATGAGTCTTTTGCCCTTCCATCGAATGACATTTTTGTCCTTCTAATTAATTCAAAACACTCCCGAACCCTTTTATTACAAAAAAAAAAGAAAACCGTTTTGATTCTTCCTCTTCTTCCATACTCCACTCTCTACTCAAACCTAGGTCATTCTCCTCCAAAATCTTCAAACCTTCCTCCCCATTCGCAATCTTCACACCATGTCGGCATCAGCGGCAGAATCATCACCAGCAGCATCACTAATTAGAGAAGATACACCAGTTACAGAAAATCCAAAAGTGATAGACGGAGAACAACCGAAACCCTATTCTAAGAAAGTTGCACAAAAGAAAAAGAAAAAAGTTGCTAAACAAAAAGAAGTGCAAGAAGAAGTGCAAACAGAAGGTATAACTTTGATTTTATGTTCGCAAATTCTATATATATTACAAGAAAAATGACATTCTCCGTCATAAAACGCATTTGAATGTTAAATTTTATTCACCGTTTAATTTGGAACGGAGAATGGCATTCTCCGTCTAACTTAAAACGGAGAATAACATTTCCAGTGTTAAAACACATTAGAATGTTCATTCTCCATTTTATTTTAAACGGAGAGTGACACTCTCCGTGTCATTTGAAACGGAGAATGACATTCTCCGTGTTAGTTTACACGGAGAATGTCATTCCCAGTGTTAAAACCCATAAGAATGGCCATTCTCCGACCTAATTTTTTGTTTTTTTTGTTTTGTAAAAAAAAATCTGTCAGGAATAAGGATTCAAGACTTTTCTGTTCTACCTTCAAGCCAATGCTAAATCTTATGGAGGAGGTCAATCAAGATGTTGGCCGTTTACCTGAGCTAGTTATTGGTTCCTTGAAGAATACCGGTTTCTGGAATTTTGTCGAGATTTTCTACCAAAACAGAGTCCACGTCTCCGAAGTGGCCAAGGTAACGGAAGGGCTTGAGAATTTAATTGCAAGTTACACAGAAGAAGAAGATGGCGTCGGGTGCTTTGAATTGAGCACCACTGTTAAAATTGCGCCAAGCGTCGACGATATGGCAGTCATATTCGGTCTACCGCTGAATGAAGAAAGCGATGATGATGTTTTTTTACAGAAGATTGATAAAGGAAAAACAACAGCAGCCCACACCACCAGCATCATTGAGCCTGTGTAGAGATCACTTCACAAGATTGCTGGCTAATACTAAGGGCAAACACTCAGAAGTCACGAATAAGGAAGTGAGAGACAAGTTCTTTGAATTGTTACGACGGCTTCGTGGCGGAGATAACGTTGTTAATCCAGATGATTTGGCCAAGCTAATAATCTTTCACTTGTGCCAAACAGTATTCTTCACAAAGTCTGGCGGTTCAAATTTGCCGTACAGATTCTTAGCCTTGGTAGACAGTGTAGACGTCATCAACAGTATATGTTGGGCAAGGTTAATCCTGGCATATGTAATGGATAGCATAAAGAGGAGTAGAAGCAAAACTGAACAGGGAGATTACTCAGTGGCTTTCCACAAATTGGAAGGTTGCACAATATACTTCCTTTGTTGGTTTGCAGAACATAGTAAATTTGTGGAAAGGAAGTTCGCCCCAATTCCTGATTACCCAAGATTTTTCACATGGAATGGGTACGAAATCTCAAACTTCCTCAAGGCCGAATATCACAACAAAATAAGATCGAAGATGATATTGGAAGATCTGGTTATACCTGTTGGGGAAGAAGAAGGGCACAAAGAAGATGAGCCACCTATAGAAGAAGTTGAAAAAAAGGGAGAGGAAGAACACCAAGAAGCAGTTAGGGATAATTTTGATGAACAACGGATACCACAGCATCATGAAATGGGCGCTGTGATGGACGACTCAGCAAAGGAATTGAAGGATTTGAGAAGACATCATTCTGATATTCTTGAGCAGAATGAAGAACTCAAAGAAAAGTTAAAAGAGATGGAGGCACAAGGAGCGCAGTTACGTGCAGCCAACCTTGAGAATGCCATACTCAAAGAAAAGCTGAAAGAGTTCGAGACAGAAGAAGTGCAACAACGTGCAGTCAACGTTGTGATGGAGGGCTCTGTGCATGAACTGGAGGATTTGAGAAGACATCATTCTGTATTCTTACGCAGAATGAAGAACTCAAAGAAAAGTTAAAAGAGATGGAGGCACAAGGAGCGCAGTTACGTGCAACCAACCTTGAGAATGCCATACTCAAAGAAAAGCTGAAAGAGCTCGAGGCAGAAGAAGCGCAACAACGTGCAGTCAATATTGTGATGGAGGGCTCTGTGCTTGAACTGGAGGATTTGAGAAAGAAGAATTATGTTCTTATTGCAGATGTACATGCACAAGGTAAAATCTTTTCTATTTCAAATTTCTGATTTGTAATCTTCCAGGAGAATGGCTATTCTCCGTGGATTATAACACAGAGAATGACATTCTCCGTGTTATTTGAAACGGATAATTGCTATTCTCTATCATTTCGATACTGGGAAGGTTATTCTTCGTGTAATTCCAAACAGAGAATGCTATTCTCCGTATTATATTACACGGAGAATGTCATTCTTCATGTTAGATTCTCATCATACATTTCATTGTTGTTTGTTTTATTTCAGTACGAACAACCGAGCAACTCAGAGAAACAAATAAAAGGCTCGTTGAGGAGAATATGGAGCTTCAAAATAAAGTTGAATCGTTCAATATTGAAGCCACTGAAAAGGATGGAAAAATCGTTAATCTCGAAGCCATGGTTGTAGCATTGCAGCATCAGGAGATTGAAGCAGCTGCTGAACTTGCTGCTCCAAAAGAAGCCAAAAGAAGAGGAGGATCGAGGGGAAAGAGGTTCAGAAAACCATCAGCGCCATTAGCCGTTGAAGACGTTACTCCATTGGAAAAGAATACAGTTAGAGAGGCTAATAAAAAGCAGAAAATTAATGCCGCTCCGAAATCCGGAGAAGATGCCAAAATGGCTGAATTAAAGAGGAACCGTGTCATACTAAGGGAATGCGATGAACTCTTACTTTGGAAAGATACGGATGAAGAGCTGAAGAAGCAATACATCGACATCGTAATTCCTAAAAAGAAGTGTCCAAAGTATGTATTCTGAACCCTTTTTTTCCTAAACTTTTTTCACAATTATGTAATGAGAATCTATCTTTATTAATTTAATCTAAACTAAATTTATGTGCAGTGATATTGTATACTTATTTTTGCCGGAAAAGGGTCAAAATGGAGTTTCAATCCAGCTGTCGGCAATAGACCTGCAAGACATACTCAACTATGACGACATGGAGGCTGGCATACTGAACCTAATAATAAGGAAGCTGAGAGAAATTCAAGACATTAAAAGAAGGTGTGCCCCGTCTAGTTCAAAGGACGTGCCATTGATCCAGAAGCAAAAGTCGGTGCCCCAATCACATAAGTGGTCTGCATTCATGATGGCTCACACATTGGTAAGAATTCAAACAGAAAAATCTATATTCATGTGTACACCGATGAAAAATGACAGAAAAAAATTACTCATGATATTGTGTTTTATTTTTGGGAAACAGACCATCGTTGAACGTGCCAATGAACAAGACGCAAAAGTCGGTGCCCTTCAAGACATCCAAACAGATGTAGTAGACTTCGTCATGGGTTTGGAGGACGACATAGAGTTGCTATTCATCCCACTCTTTAATTCATCCATCAGACACTATACTCTGCTCACATTCAACTTTATCTCCTACGACTGGACACACTACAACTCCTTGAGGCAAACCACGTACGAAAAGTGCAAGGTGGATGCAGAATTAATAAAAAACACCTTAGAGCCTATCGTCAGAAGAAAAGTTGATATGATGAGGGAGAGATGCCCGGCGAAGATGGAGAGCAAAGTGCTGAATTGTTCTCCAAATTGCCCACAACAACGGGCACCCAACTGCCTCTTGTACACGACATATTATATGAATATGTTGACGACTACTCCCTTCGAAATACCGGGAGGAAATGACGATGAAACTTACCAGAAGATTACAATGATGAGGTTGGTATGGGCTAAGAAGTTGCTTTCAAGCAAATATGTAACACGAAACAAAAAATGACATTGTAAAACAACAATGTAATTATGTAATTGGACAAGGAACTTCTGTCTTTTATAAGCTCTGCTTTTATAATAAAATCATTTTTGAATTACATTTACATTGTCAAAACCACGAAAAGTTTGACTTTTATTTACATATGAAAGTCTGAACTACTACATAAAATCCTACAACCAAGAAAAAGTTGAATAAGACGGAGAATTACATTCTCCGTGTCATTTGAAGTGAACCAACAGGAAAGAGTCTTGCCAAGGTGGGGGATCGGTAAAGTCCAATGAATCTGCCCCTTCGGATTATATTCTCCGTTTTATTTGTAACGGAGAATGACATTCTCCGTTTACTTGAAACGGAGAATAACTTTCCCGTTTAAATTAAATCGTTTGAGGATTCTATTCACCGTTTATTTTGGAACGGATAATAACATTCTCCGTCTGTCTTGAAATGGAGAATAATATTCCCAGTGGTAAAACACATTAAAATGTTCATTCTCCGTTTTTATTTAAACGAAGAATGACGTTCTCCGTGTCTTTTGAAACGGAGATTGTTATTCTCCGTTTAGTTTGAAAAGGAGAATGAAGATGAGCTTGATGAGAATATGAAGAGGTTGGTATGGGCTAAGAAGACTACAATGATGAGGTTGGTATGGGCTAAGAATTTGCTTTCAAGAGAATATGTAACACCACCAACCTAGCAATGACATTGTAAAACAATAACGTAATTATGTAATGGGCAAGGAACTTCTGTCTTTTATAATGTCTGCTCTGCTCTGTCTTTTATAATAAAATTATTTTTGAGTTACATTTATATTGTGAAAACCACGAAAAGTTTGACTTTTATTTACATATGAAAGTCTGAACTACTACATAAAATCCAACATTCAAGAAAAAAGTTGAATGTGAGCTGCGTACGGGCATCGCAGAGCAATAGAACTCCTTGAGGCAAAGGAATTCCTTGAGGCAAATCACTTCATCGTGCATCGTCAGAGCAATAGAACTCTCTGAACAAAGGAACTCCGTGCATAGTCAGAGCAATGGAACTCCATGAATAAAGGAACTCCGTGCATAGTCAGAGCGAATCAAAGTGCGAGCGCTTCGACAGAGTGTGGGTTGGCAATCAACCCAAACCCTGCGGCTCTTCCAGTAACCAACAAAAAAGAGTCTTGCCAAGGTGGAGGATTGGTAGAGTGCATCTCCAGGATGAAGAAGGATGCCTTTGCAAGGTGCTCTGCCTCAAGGAATTCCTTTGCAAGGTCCTTTGCTCTCAAGAAATTCCTTTGCTTCTGTTCCTGTGCCTCAAGGAATTCATCTTGCTCTTGCTCGGACGATGCACGATGAAGTAATTTGCCTCAAGGAGTCATCCAAAGGTTCCTATGCTCTGACGAAACACGATGAAGTGATTTGCCTCAAGGAATTCCTTTGCCTCAAGGAGTTCCATTCCTCTAACTATGCATAATGAAGTGAATTCAGTTCATCGTGCATCGTCAAAGGAATGTAACTCCTCGAGGCAAAGGAATTCCTTGAGGCAAATCACTTCATCGTGCATCATCAGAGCATAGAAACCGTTGGATGACACCTTGAGGCAAATCACTTCATCGTGCTCCGAGCAAGAGCAAGATGAATTCCTTGAGGTACAGGAACAGAAGCAAAGGAATTCCTTGAGAGCAAAGGACCTTGCAAAGGAATTCCTTGAGGTAGAGCACCTTGCAAAGGCATCCTTCTTCATCCTGGAGATGCACTCTACCGATCCCCCACCTTGGCAAGACTCTTTCCTAGAGGCAAAGGACCTGCAAAGGAATTCACTTCATATTGCATTCTTCCGAGCAATGGAACGCCCTGAGAAAAAGGAATTCCTTGAGGCAAATCACTTCGTCGTGCATCGTCGGACCAATGGAACACGTCGAACAAAGGAACTCCTTGCGGCAAAGGAAAATCGTGCATAGTCCGAGCGAATCAACGTGCGGGCGCTTCGACAGAGCGTGGGTTGGCAATAAATCCAAACCCAGGCACATCTCAGTCTTCTGAAGGACTTCATCTCCAAAGCTTCTTCGAACGAGGAGATCGACAACCAAGAGGAAAGCATCTTGCCAAGGCGGAGGATCGGTAGAGTCCATCTCCACAAGAAAAGCTAAGTGAGACGAGAACAAACTCTCCCTACACTACTGCCATTTATAGGTAAGGAACAACTCGGACTCATGTGTCACGCCCCGATTCGATAGAATCGATAGTCGTCCCCCGGGCGTGATGCCGTACAAGCCTAATTTGCGCTTGCACAAGGCGGTTCATAAGGTTATCCGAAACAACAGCATATTTAAGAGTACGCAGAGAAATTGAACACATTGATTTGTAAAGGAAACTTGCATTTTCATTGATAATAAGTAGGTTACAGACTCGATTACAAAAGTGGCCTCGCGGGCTTACAACCGACATCGATGAGATAGACATTCCATACATTTACATCCCTTTTTACAAACATCAAAATGACTCTCTAAGACCTGGGATCGGCGAGAGTCTGTGACTCATGATGCAGTTGGGTCGGAGTCTTCAAAATGTTGCAGAACTAGCCTTCGCTCTAGCAAGGCTTCAAAAGAAAGGAGCGTCGCCTTCAGTTCCTTAGCACGCTATCCTGGTCCCGAGTACCTGTTGAGAGCGAGGGTCAGCACTTTACACTTTGTGCTGGTGCGTGGCAATTTAAATCCCGTGCTCTCATTTGTTGAAGAATTCAAGTGAGCGTACATACAAATATTTAGTGAAGTTTCTAGCCATCCTACTCAATTCAAACTTGTAATTGAAGGCACAACGTATAATGACGATAGATCTTACCCCCGGCAGTGCGTGCCGTCGTGACGTAAACTTACCATGTTCTTCCCTGTCATGTTGATAATAATGATACGTAATTGAGCGCGTTCGTGAAGGTCACTGGCATGACAAGCCATCCTGGACATATAGCTTGGTAGACAGAGGTCCTTCAGCACGGGTAGCGAGCCCCGTTGAAAGCCACTGCCTACCGTGGCATGCATCCGGCATAGCTATCCGTGTTTCTTCCTAGGCCGGAACGGTCCCGTGGCCTCGGGATACCGTCCGAAGAAACAATCGCCCTTGTCGACAAGTTGTCCATGACCGTGCTAAGTTAATTGTTATTTCAAGGCACATCTTATAGTATCGTTACGACATTCAATAAATCGATTCATCCATCCTTAGCACGGTTCTATATGATTTGATAACTGCAGACACGATAATATTATATGACAAGCATCTGTATAGTTCGTGTTCGTGGGACATCGTGTAACCGTTCATTGGAATATCATTTATGTCGTTGCATTACATCTAGCATAGCACATGTCCAGTATTGATAATGTATTTGAGAAGGGGGTCGAGGGAAGAAGGGTCAGCCACTCACCTTAGTATTTACTTGAGGCGAGAAACTGGTTGGCCGTGCTAGACGTTGCCTACGCGATCACCTGAAATCGCACAAGCAACCGATTAGAATACTGTGTTATTCAAGGAAATTCGATACGAATGCGAAGTTCGAAACGTAAGCCATGAAAACCATCGAAAACATTCACGAAAACGTATTCAGAAAACAAAGCCAAAACTAACGCAAGCGGCGTGAAAAGCAGAGCAACGGGAGGTCTCTTCCGACTCAGCCGCAGAGTCAATCCTTGAGGCGCAGCCCGCTGAATATGGGACTTGGTTCCGAAGAAGCCATTCCATAACGGGGAATGGATCTTAATTCAACCGTTCCCATTCGATCAATTCGATCGATCCCGACCTATCGGTCCCGACCGAGTCGATAGCGACAGTGTTCCTTTCTCGCGCACCCCGTGGACGAACAACGGGGCACGATGTAGGGACGGGGCACTACACCATAACCAACTAAGAAAAGTTTCATCCTCGAAACTTAAGAACAGAACCTACCTCTACGAAAACAATGAAGGAAACTTCTCCTTCATCTCTGACTCGAGTTCCCATGTCGACTCTTCTGCCGCATGGTTCCTCCAGAGTACGCGGACGAGAGGGATCGCCCTATTCCGCAACAGCTTATCCTTGCGTTCTAAGATTTGAACGGGCTCTTCAACGTAGGATAAGTCGGACTTTAGCTCCAGCTGGCCAAAGTCTACCACGTGGCTAGGGTCGTGCACGTACTTCCGCAGTTGGGAGACGTGGAAGACATTGTGCACACCTTCAAGCGTCGGCGGTAGGGCAATTTTATAGGCCACTGGGGCGACCCGCTCGAGTATTTCGAACGTCCTAACGAATCTCGGACTCAGCTTTTCCTTCGCGCCGAACCGAGTAACTCCTCGCATGGGCGACACCTTCAGGAACACATGATCGCCCACCAGGAACTCAAGCGGTCTTCGATGGGTATCGGTGTAGCTCTTTTGCCGACTCTGTGCAATCTTCAGTCTTTCCCGAATGAGCTTGACCTTTTCTACAGTCTGTTCCACCAGCTCCGGGCCGAGTATCTTCCGTTCCCCGACTTCATCCCAGCAAATGGGCGATCTGCACTTCCAGCCGTACAAAGCTTCATACGGCGCCATTTGGATGCTGGACTGATAGCTATTGTTGTATGCAAATTCCGCCAACGGTAGGTGGACGTCCCAGCTTGATTTGAAGTCAATTGCGCAGAGCCGTAGCATGTCTTCGAGAATCTGATTAACGCGCTCCGTTTGGCCGTCGGTCTGAGGATGGTAAGCTGAGCTGAACTGCAACTTGGTACCCAGCGCCGACTGAAGGCTACTCCAGAATCGCGATATGAACCGTGAATCCCGATCAGAGACGATGGATACTGGAACTCCGTGCAGCCGTACTATCTCGTCAAGATAAATTTGCGCCAGGCGATCAACGCTCCAAGTAACTTTGATGGCAATAAAGTGCGCTGACTTGGTTAGTCGATCGACGATGACCCAGATGGCGTCGCTTCCCCGTGGTGTCTTCGGCAGGCCAACAATAAAGTCCATCGTGACATGATCCCATTTCCACTCTGGAATGGCAAGGTTCTGCATCTCCCCGCCCGGTCGCTGATGCTCAGCTTTCACCTGCTGACAGGCCATGCATTGCGACACGAAGAGCGCCACATCTTTCTTCATCCCGTGCCACCAGAAGGTCGTGCGGAGGTCCTTATACATCTTGGTACTGCCTGGATGCAATGTATATTTCGTATAATGGGCCTCCGACATTATCTTCTTTCGTAGTTCTGAATCATCCGGAACACATAGTCGGCCATTCATTTTCAGCACGCCGGTCTTGTCTTCCGCAAAGTCGGTCGCACTACCTGTTGAAATTCGCTCGCACATTTTCTTCAGGTACGGATCATCCTTCTGAGCGGTCTTGATCTTTTCCAGCAAACTCGGCTCTAACTGCAGCTGCGCCAACCGTATATCCCTGAATCGAACCCGGAGATCGATGTCCATTTCTTCTAAATCTTGTAGTAGTCGGCGGTTGATGGATAGCGAGGCAAGATATTTTCGACTCAGAGCGTCCGCCACCACATTTCCCTTGCCCGGAGTGTAGTCGATCGTCAAGTCATAGTCTTTGATCAGT
This sequence comes from Iris pallida, assembly GCA_029216955.1. NCBI lineage: Eukaryota > Viridiplantae > Streptophyta > Magnoliopsida > Asparagales > Iridaceae > Iris > Iris pallida. The sequence goes on along the minus strand of JANAVB010036969.1, from coordinate 5,144 downwards.
TCGAGCCAGCGCCGCTGTCGTAAGTTCAACTCCTTCTGAGTGAAGAGATACTTGAGGCTCTTGTGGTCGGTATAGATCGCGCACGCCACACCATATAGATAGTGACGCCACAATTTCAGCGCAAACATAATTACCGCTAACTCCAAGTCGTGCGTAGGATAGTTCTTCTCGTGCGGCTTTAACTGTCTGGAGGCGAAGGATATCACCTTGTTTCGCTGCATGAGCACACATCCCAAGCCCTGGCCTGAAGCATCGCTGAATATCTGAAAACCCTCTGGCCCATCCGGAAGTGCGAGTATAGGTGCCGAAATTAGTCGCTGCTTCAGCTCCTGGAATGAAGCCTCACAGTCATCCGACCACTCATACGCGACTCTCTTTTGAGTGAGGCGAGTCAGTGGCGATGCAATCTTCGCAAAGTCTTTCACGAAGCGTCGATAGTATCCCGCCAAACCAAGAAAGCTTCGAATCTCACTAGCAGACGCAGGACGCTTCCAATCAGCAACAGCTTCCACTTTCTTCGGGTCGACTGCAATGCCTTCGGACGAAATGACGTGACCAAGAAAGAATACGCTGCTAAGCCAAAATTCACACTTACTCTGCTTCGCGTACAACTCATGTTCTCGAAGTGTCTGGAGCACGGCCCGTAGATGTTCTGCATGCTGCGCCCTGTCCTTCGAGTAGACGAGAATATCATCAATAAAGACTACCACGAATTTATCAAGGAAGGGTCGAAACACCCGATTCATCAGATCCATGAAGGTGGCAGGAGCGTTCGTCAGGACGAATGGCATCACCAGGAACTCGTAGTGGCCATACCGAGTGCGAAAGGCAGACTTTTGCACGTCGTTTGACTTGATCTTGAGTTGATGATAGCCTGAGCGGAGATCAATCTTCGAAAATACCGAGGCGCCTTGCAGTTGATCGAACAGGTCGTCTATGCGGGACAATGGGTACTTGTTCCGGATGGTGGCCTTGTTGAGCTCTCGGTAATCGACGCACAGACACATGGACCCATCCTTCTTCTTCACGAACAATACGGGCGCTCCCCACGGTGAAACACTAGGCCGAATAAACCCTTTATCGAGTAACTCTTGTAGCTGGACCTTGAGTTCCTTCAGCTCGGCGGGAGCCATTCTGTACGGGGCCTTAGAAATTGGTCGAGTATCGGAAAATGTATCGATGCTGAACTCGATTTCTCGATCGGGGGGCATGCCGGGTAGCTCGTCCGGAAACACATCGGAGAATTCTGCCACAACGTCGGTCTGACCCGCGTTTGCACCATCCTGTCGCATGTCTCGGACGGACGCCAAATAGCCTTCGCACCCAGAATGCAGCATCCTCCGAGCAGAAATTGCCGAAATCAGCATACAGGTCGACGACGCCTCACCACACGAAAAGTAGAATTCAGGCACTCCTAGAATACGGAAGGTGACCGTCTTTCTGGCACAGTCTATGGTTGCGTTGCACGGCCCGAGCCAATCCATTCCCAGAATGATATCGAAGTCCTTCATATCTAGGACTATCACGTCAAGACCGATCTTTTGACCGCCGATACAGATAATCCCGTCGGCACAGGCTAAATTAGTGAGTATCGGTGTGCCCGAAGGTGTGCTCACGCTAAGGTCGAGGTCTAGTGATATTATCGAAAATTTGTGCTCGGCGACAAAGTCCGCCGATATAAAACTATGCGAAGCACCTGAATCAAATAGTACACGGGCAGGCACATTATTAAAACTAAGTATACCTGTCACGACCGTATCTGACGCAAGTACTTCATCTCGAGTCATGGCATAGACGCGGCCCTGGGCATTGGGGCGACGGTCTTGGCCATTTTGCAGTGCGGTTTGAGGTGCTCGAAGTGCCGGAACCTGATTCCCTGGACGGTGCTGTGGATGCTGAGGCGCGTCTAAGTTGTTTCTTCTACGCTTCAGGCAATCTCCATGAAAGTGACCCCTTTTTCCGCAAATGAAACATCCGCCATTTTGAACTTCACAGTCGACGGCGAGATGTCCGTTCCGGTTGCATTTTGTGCAGTGAGGTCCCTGGTTCCGCGCCTGGTGTCCGCCCTGGGGCCCGTTGTTTGGACGCTTGGTCACGTTGTTTCCTCCCGCGTGGCTAGGACGTTTGTGATTGTAGGTATGCACAGCGCCGGTAGCACCTGGAGGATATTGGCGTTCAAGACGGAGGGCGTGGTTGAGAGACTCCCCCATCGTTTTGTATTGTGGAACGGACACATGGGCGTAGATGGATTGTCGTAGACCCACTTCGAACCGTCGAGCACGACTTGCCAGGGAGGGCAGGAATTCTCCATCAAACTTGGCTAACTTGTTGAACTCCGTCGCATACTGCCGCACCGTCATGTTTTCTTGCTTTAGCTGCATGAATTCATTTTCCTTCTCTTGTCGAATGGCTATGGGGAGGTACTCGATCTCGAACGCCTCACGGAAGGTGGCCCAAGAAATTGCCGCTGTCTCGTCGTCGCGTCTGATCGCTCGCTTTTGTACGGTCCACCAGTCGTGCGCGTTCGACCGGAGTAGAAGTTGAGCGCATGCGACTTTCTTGGACTCTTCGACGCCCAGAAGCTCGAACTTGTCTTCAAGTTCCTCTAACCAATCGATCGCCAAGGAGGGGTCTTCCGTGCCGTTGAAGGAAGTACGGCAACTCTTTGTGAATTTCGACACGTCGAAGTTGGAACTTCTCGGTGCTGTAGGTGTAAGCTCGGTGCCTCCGGATCGACTTCACTTTGTCTGACCGCAGGCTCGGTTACGGCAGGAGTTGTCGCAGAGTTGTTGTTGTTGTTGGCCACCACCGTCTGAACGATCTGCTGGAGAGTGTCAAGCTGCTTCTGCTGCAACTTGAATTGTGCTTCGAATCGGGCCTCGAACTGAGTTTGACGTGCCTCCGCCTGCCGTCGATGTTGTTCATTCTGGCGTTGACTCTCCTCAGCTTGTCGTTGTTGCGATTCCAGCATGCGCAACATCCGCTCCATGGCATCGTTTGAGGGTCCGGGCCTCGAGCTACTCGAGCCGCTCGAAGCACTTTCTTCGTTCGCCGCCACGTTCACCGACGTGCCTTCTGGGATTTTGAAGGCAAAATATATTAGTCACCAAACTTATTGCAGGCGCACTCGTATGGAACGACATATCTCATCGATACGAGACCAACGATTTTGAGACTAAAAACTCGACAATGGAGGCCAAGGACGTAAAGCCGTGCTCTGATACCATTATGTCACGCCCCGATTCGATAGAATCGATAGTCGTCCCCCGGGCGTGATGCCGTACAAGCCTAAGTTGCGCTTGCACAAGGCGGTTCATAAGGTTATCCGAAACAACAGCATATTTAAGAGTACGCAGAGAAATTGAACACATTGATTTGTAAAGGAAACTTGCATTTTCATTGATAATAAGTAGGTTACAGACTCGATTACAAAAGTGGCCTCGCGGGCTTACAACCGACATCGATGAGATAGACATTCCATACATTTACATCCCTTTTTACAAACATCAAAATGACTCTCTAAGACCTGGGATCGGCGAGAGTCTGTGACTCATGATGCAGTTGGGTCGGAGTCTTCAAAATGTTGCAGAACTAGCCTTCGCTCTAGCAAGGCTTCAAAAGAAAGGAGCGTCGCCTTCAGTTCCTTAGCACGCTATCCTGGTCCCGAGTACCTGTTGAGAGCGAGGGTCAGCACTTTACACTTTGTGCTGGTGCGTGGCAATTTAAATCCCGTGCTCTCATTTGTTGAAGAATTCAAGTGAGCGTACATACAAATATTTAGTGAAGTTTCTAGCCATCCTACTCAATTCAAACTTGTAATTGAAGGCACAACGTATAATGACGATAGATCTTACCCCCGGCAGTGCGTGCCGTCGTGACGTAAACTTACCATGTTCTTCCCTGTCATGTTGATAATAATGATACGTAATTGAGCGCGTTCGTGAAGGTCACTGGCATGACAAGCCATCCTGGACATATAGCTTGGTAGACAGAGGTCCTTCAGCGCGGGTAGCGAGCCCCGTTGAAAGCTACTGCCTACCGTGGCATGCATCCGGCATAGCTATCCGTGTTTCATCCTAGGCCGGAACGGTCCCGTGTCCTCGGGATACCGTCCGAAGAAATAATCGCCCTTGTCGACAAGTTGTCCATGACCGTGCTAAGTTAATTGATATTTCAAGGCACATCTTATAGTATCGTTACGACATTCAATAAATCGATTCATCCATCCTTAGCACGGTTCTATATGATTTGATAACTGCAGGCACGATAATATTATATGACAAGCATCTGTATAGTTCGTGTTCGTGGGACATCGTGTAACCGTTCATTGGAATATCATTTATGTCGTTGCATTACATCTAGCATAGCACATGTCCAGTATTGATAATGTATTTGAGAAGGGGGTCGAGGGAAGAAGGGTCAGCCACTCACCTTAGTATTTACTTGAGGCGAGAAACTGGTTGGCCGTGCTAGACGTTGCCTACGCGATCACCTGAAATCGCACAAGCAACCGATTAGAACACTGTGTTATTCAAGGAAATTCGATACGAATGCGAAGTTCGAAACGTAAGCCATGAAAACCATCGAAAACATTCACGAAAACGCATTCAGAAAACAAAGCCAAAACCAACGCAAGCGGCATGAAAAGCAGAGCAACGGGAGGTCTCTCCCGACTCAGCCGCAGAGTCAATCCTTGAGGCGCAGCCCGCTGAATATGGGACTTGGTTCCGAAGAAGCCATTCCATAACGGGGAATGGATCTTAATTCAACCGTTCCCGTTCGATCAATTCGATCGATCCCGACCTATCGGTCCCGACCGAGTCGATAGCGACAGTGTTCCTTTCTCGCGCACCCTGTGGACGAACAACGGGGCACGATGTAGGGACGGGGCACTACGAGGAATTCCCTTGGTCTCCATACATAAGCATTCACAATTTATAATGTTGTCGGCCGGATCAAATGTAACCTTCCGGTTGACACTGTTTGGCGACATATACTTTTGGATAGTGCAAACTTCTGCCTTTCTTATGATGTGATGATGGAGAACAGTATATGCATCAGAACGTGTGATTTCCTTCCTTACCTCTATAAACACCATTTTAGTGTAAATTACGGCAAATTTATCTTCTATTACGGCCATGCTA
>JANAVB010036968.1:0-69763 GCA_029216955.1 Iris pallida | reverse complement strand
TTGCGAATGTTTTGCAGTTTATCAGGATAGAGCAATATTTAAATGTTTACCCCAAATTATACTAGTTAATAGGCGAAGGCTTTATACTTATATATATAATATATAGATATATATATAATATATATATATAATATATATAATATATATATATATGTATATAAATATCATGTAGATAGGATAAAGAAAATTAAATCAAACAAAACTCTTCCATATCAATAAGTGCATGAAGCAGGAAATGAAAATAAACGAGACTTATTTCTAACTATGGACACACAAAATTGAGTAAATAATTAGTGAGTAGAGAAACAGGGGTCCTTGTACTTTTACCTTTCCGGCGTGCGGTCCAATTGTTCAGTTCCAGTGTGTATGTCAAACTTACCTTTGGAGAGCCCCATATGTCCATATGTGTTCATTTGTTCATGAAAATTCAAGTTCAATAATTCATGTCCACAATTGGTTCCTTTATTTGTGTCCAACGCATACACACTTATCCGTGATACGTCACAAATAATAATTCCAGTATCTAAGTCTAACAAATTTAATTCCTTTGCCTATGTCTATCAAAAATTGAAAATTTCTTGAAATCAAAATTGCAAAAAAATTTTGATATCTCAAATTTGTTTAAATACTACTAAATTTTCAGAATTTGTAATTTAACCATAATTAGGGATATTTTAATAACTTATATTCCAAATTTTAATATTATGAGATGAAAGAATATTTATAATTCAAACTTCCTAGTATTACCAAAACTCGTCAAAATTTTCGTATGATCATACTTATAATTTTCAGAATTTTAATTTAATTTCATAATTACTCAAAATTAATCTAGATGAACCCAAATTAGAGAAGGGGGAAGAGGACTTGCCTTGAGGAAACTGATTTGGGATCGGAATTAGGGTTTTGAGCCTTCTTCTTCTTCCAATTTCTTCTTCGAGCTTCTTTTTCTTCCCCCTTTTCTTCTTCTTCTTTTCTTCTTCTTCTTCTTCTTTTTTTTTGAAGGGGGTTAGGATTTTCTATTTTGAAGATGGTGGTGGTGGTGATGATGGTGGAGATGAAGATGAAGATGGTGGTGTGGGAAGTGGTGATGGAGGATGGAGATGGAGATGATGGTGTGGGAAGTGGTGATGGAGGAAGGAGAGGAGGGTGAAGAGGTGGTCGGCGAAGAGGGGGTGGGCGGCGGCGGCGGGCGGCGGCGCAGGGGCGACAGGTGGGCGGGGCGGAGAAAGTCCGGGGCAGCAGCAACAGCGCGCAGTAACAGTAGCAGCAGTAGCAATAGTGAGGAAGGGAAGGAGGAGAAGAGGAAGAGTGAAGGAGAGAGATGGAGAGGAATAGGAAGAGGAGAGTGAGAGAGGAGAGAGATATAGAGGGAGAGAGTCCGAAAGAGGGAGGAGAGATCGAGAGAGAGAATGAGAGAGTTAGAGAGAGAGAGAGATTTCGAGAGAGGGAGAGAGTGGCGGTGGAGATGGGCTGCCCCTCTCTCTCTCTCTATTATATATTTTTTTTTCTTAGGGTTTTAAAAAAAATGAGAATCTATATATAAAAAAATAAGACTGAAAACATTGTTATTATTATTACATCAATTATTATTTACAAAAAAAATTAGAGCAAAATATTTAAAAATATAATAAAATATTAATACATTAATTTTTTGAAGAGCAGCTATGACACTCTACCCACCTTACAAAAATTTTGTCCTCGAAATTTAAATTTAAAGATAAACTTTTCAAAAACGATCACGGAGAAATCAAATATTCTACCCACCTTACAGAGGTGAAGTAGTAATTTATTAAATTATTAAGCAAAATATCTTGAAATATAGTTATCAAAAGCTTCACGAATATGAGAACAATCTGAAATAATAGAAATCATTAAGATTCTTGAAATTGCATAAAACCAGATAGAATTGGTCAGATACCATGTTGTCTCAAACCATAAACATGTATGATCTTTTGAATTCAAAATCATATTTCTTATTCTCATTTTCTGGCGTGATATAGTAATCTTATGCCTCACCATTTCGCATATGGCTGCAATCGAGATACCGTTTCACTATCAGGATTCATGGCTGCAGCTTTTGCTACCACGCCAATGATATCCATAGAATAAGTAGGAATCATGATTGTGAAGTAGCTTTACAGGTCATGATATTCTTAGTAATCCAAAAATATATTCAAGAAGCAATACTTATTTTCAAGTTCTCCAAATATCAACGTTATTTTATCATGGTATCAATCTAATAGATAATATTATAACATAAAATAAACTCATATATCTATATTATCAAAACCGCTATATGTCATTTTAAATGACGTTTTTTTCAAATTCCCAATCAAGGTAAAGTGAAATCAAAATTCGAATATCAAGTTCAAAAATTCATTATGAAAAGTTATGTCTTGATCCCCGAAAATTTGATAAATTCCTGAATCATGCTTCGAGAATATGTGCCTCGCCAATTTGGATGGCCAGTCCGAACGGCTGCAACAACTTCTCATTTCACGATTCATTAGAAAATTTTAGGTGTCAGACACAACAAGTATTCATTCACATAAATATCATTTACACAAAATCCAATCAAAGCATTCACTTCACAGAAAAGAAAAAATATCAAAAGAGTAAATTACAATGGATATTAGATAGAGGGCAATTCCTGAAATAGGGATGCCAAGAAAAGATGTAAATGGAAGAAAAGATTGAGGATACAATTCAAGATTTCCATTGAAAACTTGAAGTAGATTGGGTTTGTGAAATAACCAGACCGCAGAAAATTCAACAGATAAAAGGGAACGAGTCGGGACTTAGGCGTCGATAGAAGTCTAGAGGGAGTAAGGAATAAGGAATTAGCATCTTAATAAAATATGTATATAATACTCTATACAATAATATTAGCAAAACCCTAGACAAGTTATGGCTAGTACTTCCCTACCAAGTAATCATTCAAAATATATTTATATCTATACTTACCCCTTCACTATTTCTAACTATGTAATGATTCAAAATATATTTGAACTCGGTTTTACTAGAGATACCAAGTCCAAGATTCTTAAGAGTCTTCTAGGTTCTTTTACTAGCTCAGACGAGAATACTTATCCTATTCTCCCTGATTTAATAGGCCTAGAATGATTATGTCTATCCTTATACTACCCATGATCTAGGTAAGGACACCTGATCAGAGATACCCACTATAGAAATTTTATAAAGACACTATGGAATACAATCTAACATAAACAATTCTATTTGGTATCTCTTGGATATTTCCTAAAACATATCTTAAGGTTGATACCTTAGCCTATAAGGTCTTCCCAAAATCTTGTCCAACATCTTATCTTAGCTTGTATAGGTTTCCCTAGAACTTGGCCTATATCCTATCTTTGGGTTGTCAGACCTGCACCCTATCCTATTTCCTCTATGCAATGTCTGACCTGCACCTTATCCTAGATTTTCCATTCTTCGTAGACCTGCATCCTATCCTAATTCCTCTATGAAATGTCAGACCTGCATCCTATCCTAGATTTTCCATTCTTTGCAGACCTGCATGGGCCACCACTAAAAGACGTGTCACGTCTTGCTTCCCGAGTGGAATGGTGACGTCATAAACACATCTCCAGGCTACGCGCCGAAATCGCGATTGTCGCCCGTAATCATCAGCAGGAATGGAAAATACAAGGAGTTTTCATAGTATTAAATACAGTATAGCTATTATAGGGATCTTTTCCAACAATGCTTCTACAAGCTTATTACAAAAGTAATTTACAAGATAACTACGATGTGCTGGTCATAACTGTAGGTAGTCCGAACAATTTACTCCTCGTTGTAGTGCGGCGATACTTTGGCGGAAGCGTCTTCTTCTTCTTCTTCACCTAGTGAACAAATACTAGGTCGTTTAGAAAACGACAAGCAAGTCCTCGGCTAAGAACGATGAAAGTTAAACAAAATAAAGAAAGTTATAGTTTTTCTTTTGAGAAAAGACAGGGATATGTCAACTTGCACTACTATATATATATATATATATATATATATATATATATATATATATATATATATATATATTTGCTTTAGTAAATCAAAGAATATAAACATCGTCCTACTCCATGAATAGTAAGATTTCCGAGCTTCCCTTGAGCTTTTAGTAGGATTTGCTTCCCTTGAGCAAACAGGAAAGCTGCCTACTTAAAATAGACAGAGTTGTTTCTGGAGTAAAGAATGGAATTTTAATGAAATGCAGTTTTAAGAACAATACTCTGAATAATCCTCTAAATATTTCTCGTAACAATCCGTTGACCTGGGATCAGGCTGTGATTTCCGAGCCTCCCTTGGGCTAAAATCATCTATTGATGTTACTGTCAAATAGATGCATTGATTTCCGAGATTTTGAGCCTCCCTTGGGCTAGTACACCCTAGTTGAAACTAGATGCACGATTCGACGAGATTTTCGAAATACTGATCAGCTTTTATTATTTATGTTACGGGATATCTAGGGATATTCAGTTGTTCTCCCTCCCAATGCTTCCTAAATAAGAAACTTCCTTAAAATTTCGAAAGTCAAAATTTGTCTAAATTTTTCAAAAATTTCGACAGAGTCTCCTTTGTATTTAGGGACCCCGAAAATTTACAAGAAACTATATATATGATAAAAGAATATTCTGGACTCGCCGACCCCTTCGGTAGAGCAACTTTCAACACCGGAACCACGCAAGTAATAATTGGGCTCGCCGACCCCTTCGGTGGAGCAACTCTCAACATCGGAACCATGCAGGTAAATAAATGGGCTCGCTGACCCCTTCGGTGGAGCAACTCTCAACACCGGAACCACGAACTAAAATTGGGTTCGCCGACCCCTTCGGTGGAGCAACTCTCAACACCGGACCACGCAGTTATAAAAGAACAAAAAGAAACTTGAGACTTTTACCTGAGCAAGTAATGGTTGCCTTTCCTTTAGCAATAAGTCGGTCGCGGCTTGCGAATTGTTTTGCAGTTTCATGATAGAGCAATATTTAAATGTTTACCCCAAATTATACTAGTTAATAGGCGAAGGCTTTATACTTATATATATTATATATATATTATATAGATATATATATATATATATATAATATATATATATATATATATATCATGTAGATAGGATAAAGAAAATTAAATCAAACAAAACTCTTCCATATCAATAAGTGCATGAAGCAGGAAAATGAAAATAAACGAGACTTATTTCTAACTATGGACACACAAAATTGAGTAAATAATTAGTGAGTAGAGAAACGCAGGGCCTTGTACTTTTACCTTTTCGGCGTGCGGTCCAGTTGTTCAGTTCCAGTGTGTATGTCAAACTTACCTTCGGAGAGCCCCATATGTCCATATGTGTTCATTTGTTCATGAAAATTCAAGTTCAATAATTATGTCCATAATTGGTTCCTTTATTTGTGTCCAACGCATACACACTTATCCGTGATACGTCACAAATAATAATTCCAGTATCTAAGTCTAACAAATTTAATTCCTTTGCCTATGTCTATCAAAAATTGAAAATTTCTTGAAATCAAAATTACAAAAAAAAATTTTGATATCTCAAATTTGTTTAAATACTACTAAATTTTCAGAATTGTAATTTAACCATAATTAGGGATATTTCAATAACTTATATTCCAAATTTTAATATTTATGAGATGAAGAAATTAATATTATAATTCAAACTTCCTAGTATTACCAAAATTCGTCAAAATTTTCGTATGATCATACTTATAATTTTCAGAATTTTAATTTAATTTCATAATTACTCAAAATTAATCTAGATGAACCTAAATTAGAGAAGGAGGGGAGAGGACTTGTCTTGAGGAAACTGATTTGGGATCGGAATTAGAGTTTTGAGCCTTCTTCTTCCAATTTCTTCTTCCCCCTTCTTCTTCTTCTTCTTATTCTTTTTTTTGAAGGGGGTTAGGGTTTTTTATTTTGAAGATGGTGGTGGTGGTGATGATGGTGGAGATGGAGATGAAGATGGTGGTGTGGGAAGTGGTGATGGAGGATGGAGATGATGGTGTGGGAAGTGGTGATGGAGGAAGGAGAGGAGGGTGAAGAGGTGGTCGGCCGGAGAGGGGGTGGCCGGCGGCAGGCGGGCGGCGGCAGGCGGAGACAGGCGGGCGACGGGCAGAAAGTCCGGCGCAGCAGCAACAGCGCAGTAACAGTAGCAGCAGTAGCAATAGTGAGAAAGGAAGGAGGAGAAAGGAAGAGTGAAGGAGAGATATGGAGAGGAATAGGAAGAGGAGAGTGAGAGAGGGAGAGATATAGAGAGGGGAGAGAGAGAGAGAGAGAGATCGAGAGAGAATGAGAGAGTTAGAGAGAGAGAGAGATTTCGAGAGGGAGAGAGTGGCGGTGGAGATGGGCTTCCCTCTCTCTCCCTCTATTATATATGTATTTTTTTCTTAGGGTTTTAAAAAAAATGAGATCTATATAAAAAATAAGACTGAAAACATTGTTATTATTATTATACATCAATTATTATTTACATAAAAAAATTAGAGAAAACATTTAAAAATATAAAAAATATTAATACATTAATTTTTTTGAAGAGCAGCTATGACACATAGTTTTCAAAACAATATTATAGATAATTTCAATTGCTTAAAGTTATAAAATGCGTCGCATCGAAATTTCCAAAACGTTATTATTATAAAATGCTTTTATTTTATTGGTAATTTAGGAAAGGATATTTTACGAAAATATTTTTGCATGAGAGTACCTAAAATTTATTCATATATTTTTATTTTTCGAAATTAATTTTTACTATTTTGATATTACTTAAAGATAAGTTTGGAAATAATTTGAGTTAATATTTGATTACTATGGTGATATAAATTTGGATACCTTATTAATCTTTAATTAAAATAGATTTAAACTAAAGTGGTAATATAATAATAATTTGAGCAAAGTTGTGTACGACTTGTAGTTATGGTAATTTTATTTAGTAATGGATGTGGTATTATATTAGTAGTCATTATTGTTTGAATTTGTATAGATATAAATTAGATTAGTATATATATATATATTGAGAGAGAGTTATATAAATAAATAGGCATGTGTTTCTTTATATAGCAACTTGTATGATTCAAATTATTTTTATAAATTAATTTGGGTTATATTTGTAGCTATGGTTCAAATTATATTAAAGTGATATTGGTTTATATTTAGTAGCTTTATAGATTGTATATACACTAATGGCTTTGATTGTGCATTGATATATATATAGATAGATATCTCTATATTAAGTAACCACCAACAAAATCCTAATCTAATCTTTTCCTCATCAAAACCCGACCCCCCTCATGTGCAGCCGCCCCCTCTAATATCCGTGAACACAAGAGAGAGGGAGGCCGACTATTTTGCCTCCCCCTCTTATATTTAGATCTCTCTCTCTCTCTCCTCCCTTATATATATCTCTCTCTTTAAATTAAACCCTAAAATTTTCTCACCACCTCTCCACCTCTCTAGCCGACCCCCTCTTCCTCTCATCCCCTCCTCTCTTCCTCCAAGAGCAGCCCCTTTTCTTCCTAAGCAAAAAGAGGCCCTTTTATCAACAACAACACCAACATCACCACCACCAATTCCACAACAACAACCACCATTACCTCCACCACATTCACCCTTAAAATAGCGACATGGCAGCCCAAAATCAGCAGTAACGTAGTCTCGAACAACAGCTAAGACGGAGCAAAGACGACCCTTCACAAGCACTACCAACACCACCTTCAACCTCCTCCTTCGTAGGGTATTCTTCCTTCTTCTATTTTAATTTCTTGAGTTTTGATATGTGTTTTGTGCATGATTAAATATAAATAGGGACGGTTTGATTGTTGTTAGCATGGTAAAAATTTATGCATAAGAAATTATTAAAGTTGTGCTGATAGAACTTGTTGTGTATGTATACATAGAGTTGCTAGTTTAAATGAGTTTTTATGAAATCAAACTTGGTTTTCCATGAATAAAAGTATGCATAACCCAAAAAAAAATTGTGTTCCAAAATTATGTGAAGTTATGTGATAATTATTGTTCGTAAAAAAAAATTCATGAATGGTTGCATGAGAATTAGATGTAATAATGGAAGTTCACAAACAACGATAAGTTGTTTAGATCACCCGTAATAAACACATTCGTACATTTAGTTATAAATTTTAGACGTATGATTATTGTTCTAAAACAATTATTGTACACAAGTTATGTATTAGAAATTTGGGTATTATTGTAGCTATCAACTACTCGTATTCATGCTTGTTGTCAATAAAAATTGCTAGGAATAGCATGGTCATTTAGTTGCATTAACTTGTGTCAATGACTGATTAATAATTTTGAAAAACCTCATTTATAATTTATTAATTTGATGCATTGTGCTAATAGCTAATTATAAATGTTTGGATGCAAAGCTGCTAGTTATAGTTTTCGTTGTTCTTTGCTATTTATGAAACTCTTAGTTATGATATTTGTAATGTATTTTGCATAACATAAATAACTATAAATTTGCATGCTTTGATTAAGAATTAAATAACAATTTTGTTGTGTCTGAGAATGAGAGCTGTAGCTAAAAGAAATTGCCATAATTTTAGAGATTTAATATTGTAAATAATTAATATAGTTAATGCATGCTTTTGTTGCAAGTTATGCCAACTAGTTTTAAGTAGAATAAATGCTTTTGTTATATTCTTTCATAATTAATGCATGATAAGTTTCGTACTTATATATAAACATAAATACCTATAAACTATAATGGTTTGATGATTGTATATATTATTATAAAAATATAAAACTCTGGTTGTGCATTATCTATTAAATATTGCTTTAGCATGGTTGTCTGTAGCAAGTTACTTATAGATATTATATATTATATTGTAGGAAAGTTGACCGTCTGGATCTCACTTCTCGTTCTGTTCACCAACAAACCTTGTCTGAAATTGCAGGCAAGACACCTTGCCTTTACTGTTTACTTTCTTGCTCAATATAATGCATATTTTATTTCCTATCAAGTTGTTCTTTCAAAACTATATATAGATGCAATTACTATATTTTATGCAATTGACTTAGAGTTAAGGGACTACCATATGTTTAGAGCATCTCATAAACTGTCACGATGTGCCACGGGTTGTGTGTGAGTTGTGAGTCGCATATAGCTTCGGACTGGCGTATCGACCGTACATCGGGCGTATAGGCAGTACGTTAGGATATAACTGCTAATAGAATTGTATAGAAGACTTGGCAATTATTAAGGATTAAATAGTGTCGTGGAGACGACGCATGTATAGTATCATGGGGAGGGAGGAGACAGTTATTAGCGTAGGGGCTACATGTTTAGTACACACAGATTTGGGCCGATAGTGTCTCGTACGAGCGCTACTTACTGCCCCGGTGCCGATAGTGACTCGGATGAGTGCTACTTTCTGCCAATGGCCGATAGTCTCTCTTATGAGTGCTACCTACTGCCACTTTATCCCTCTATGCTGAACACCTAAGCTCCTGCGTAGAACGTTATCTTCTAAAGTGTATTATTACACATAGAATGGTTAGGAACCTTTACTATATACATTTTACTGTTGAGCTCTTACTATACAGTTTGTGGCATAATATTATGTGTCTTGTTACGTCCCTGAGGACCTGGTGATCTCTCAGGGTGTGTTTCGTGATTTCCTGCAGGTGCTCTAGCTAAGGCCATGACGCACTCGCTCCATCGAGATGTTGCTTTTGGATCGTCATTCCCTTCGCTCGATCAATTCACTTTCTTTGTATATTTCTTCCCTATTTAAATTGGTTGGTAGTGGATTTGTCTCCGCCAACGATTGTATACATGACAAACTCAAAGTTGCTTTTATATCATTATTTATCTTTGTGGATGAGATTAGTGTCTTGGCTTTCTACAGTTTACAGCTTATGTATACATACGAGCCTTTCATTTACTCGTACGTAAACACTGGCATGATACGTTTCTAGTCCTTTTATTTTGGGACTGGAGCGTTACATATTTTTGTGGTGGCCCATGCAGGTCGACTTTATGACTTCGGTTACGTGACTGTATCGATTTGAGCCTGCACATAGGATTAGAGTCTAGAATCTCATCCACATAATTGATCTCCTTCCTTGACCCTCCAGTTTCAAAATCTCGTTTACCATCCTTGATTTGCATCCTGCTTGAACACTTTCTACCGAGAATTCTTGTTTTTCGTGCTTAGTGACAGAAAGATGACTACACTAGTATATGTTCATAGGTCAAACACATGGATTATATTGACAATTAGTATGCATTGAGGTCTTATTTGAGTTATAAAGGCATTAGTAACCTTAAGGATTAGTTAATTCTAAGATGGGTAGTAGAGATGGAGATAAATTTCATTTTGATACTACTAGAGGATTGATAGATTCTATAAAGGATTGAGAAAACAATTCTTGAATTACGATTTTTGAAATTGTGAAATAGTTATGATTTACTGGGATATGAAATCGATTTGAGAAATATCTTAAAGTTTTAAATTGTGACGTATGATTTACGATTAAGTTTAAGCTTGGATTGTAATATGCTAAATTTATCTCGAGATTTATTAAAGAGTTTTTTATGATTTTGTAGACGAATAGAGAAGGTGGAAGTTTAGTTTGAAAGAAAAAGAAGAGCTTGAGGTTTTAAATTGAGTCTACGATTTATAAGTTTATTTAATTTTGAGCTTGAAGAGATAATGGTAAAATTTTGGAAGATATGAAATCGACTTTGAAGGAAAAATTTAAATTTCAAGTTGTGCTTATGATTTATGATTTCGAGTTTAAAAGTTTCGATTATGGTTATTGAAAAATCTTGGGAAATTTTTTTTTATAATTTAGATTTTAAATTTAGTCGCATGATTTAAGATTGATGAAATTATTTAAAAATATTGAGCTTAAATTTTGAGATTGCTTTGTAATATGCTAAGCATTTATCCAGAGAGTTATTTAAAAAAATTTTTTTAGAGCTTTAAAGTTATGATTGTTATGACATTTTTATAGATTCATGATTTATGAACTTTGGAGTTTAAAAGTTGGATTGAAAATATTAATTTTTGGAAAAGTTAGTAGTAAAGTGATAAAAGTTTACTTTGAGATTATGAAAGGGATTTAAATTTTTTTTAGTCATGATTAAGTTGGACGGATTAGCGTGAACACAAATTATGGTAGACTTTTTGAAATTTTATTAAGAAACTTTTTGGAGGAAACTCGAATTAAAAATTTAATAGTAGGCCACCAAGATAGCCCTAATGAGATAGAAGTATTCCACCCGAATTGCCATATCTCATGACCATGATAGTATATACACAAGTGTAGCTAGTCATCTACCATGCAACTATATCAAAATCTTGACTTACTCAACCTTCCCTCAAATATAGATCTTTATTGTGACCTTCTAACCATTTGAAATTTGAAAAAAATGATTTAATCATTTCTTGACTGTATCAATCTAGGAGACTATTTTTCTCTAGAAACCGTGTCCCTAAATTATTTTACTGGATTCTTTAATTAATGTTATTTCATGATTCAACTTGATCTTCTCTTTTTTGTGCATTAATTTCACCTCATGAACTCCCACTTCCTATTTTAGATTCTGGCGTCCCTCACCGTGACTTTGACATTCGAAGTGTAATTCTAGCTGGTACCTTCCAACAAATTTCATATGCATGACCTAGACAAATCTACCTTCATGTAGGTATATCATGTCCCACTAAAACATCTCCTTGTACTCTATTTTTATGATACGACTTTCGGGTCATAAAGACTAAACTATAACCTTTACCATGGTACCGATATACTTTTGACTGCAGATATGGACTTAACCTCGACTCAATTCTTTCGAACCGATATGTGATTGTGTTCTACTAAATTTCTTAAAAGCTTAACTTTGTACATTATCTTGATTGCTTGACCCATTGTCTCGTCGCACTACTAGTTTAACTCTTGTAAGTTGGGTAGAATACCTCACGACCTAACAAACCCTTTGTCCCTGTGACCCATATTGATAAGTTCACTTAGACTATGGAATTCAGAGGACCCAAACTTATCTAGCCAACCAAGCTATAGATAAGGAAACACTAGGACGACTGCGTGGGCCCAAACTTTGGGCAAGACTTAGATTTTAAATGATCTTGGTCTATTTAATTTCCTTCGTTATTACCCCTACTTATATTTTGACTATTATGCTGCTAATTTAGCCTAAGTTTTGCAAGCCTATTTCCTTATCAAGCTTGATCATGACATGTTTTATTGGGTGCGCACCCACTAACATATTGTCTAATCAGAACCGGTGCATGATGGTCTGATCAACCTAGTGCATTTTGGTTCACTTTATATATATTTTTATGTGGATAGAGACATAGTTAAACTTGACCTCTAGAATCCCATCCGCGACTGCCTTGATATTTCTTTTGAAAACTTTAATCGTCTTTTAACCACTTATTCGTATTCGATAATATCTTCTTTGAACCCTTATATTTTGTCTTTCGTCTATTTTAGAAGAAACAAAACACTCATACTTGACATCCCTTAGCTGCCCACCAGCTATTGCCAAGATAGTTAGCCACTGACCAACCAATGTGACTATATCCCCATCTTGAGTTATCTTTTCCTCGACCCTAGATTCAATATCTCGACCTTCTTGAAACTTGAGAACGAATCAAATCTAAACCTAGACGACTATATTCTCTCAAGGAACCATATCTCCCAAATCCCTTATTATTCTCTAATTCGTGTTATCATGATTTTATTGCCTTAACTAGCGACCTACATTCAATTCCATGTTCATGATTTAAAATTTTTGAGATATCGAAATCACGGTGCATGTTTGTATTGAACGTCGTTTCCTTACCTCCCCCAATGAATTGTTCATACTTCCTTATCGATTAAACTCTTGTATCCTACCTATTCCTAAATTTCGAGGATGAAATTCTTTTAAGTTGGGTAGGATGTAAACCCTCTAAATTTCTACTATAATTTTTTTAAAATAAAATTTGTATTTAAATTGTACTTCGTATTATACGTCGTGTACAAGTTCACGTTCTCGTATTTCTACGTCATTTGCCAATTTGCATTTTTCGGATTTGCTCGTCGAGTGTGAATATGTGCGAGGTACATATTTTATAAAAATGTTTTATTTATATGAAGAGGCATAGTTTTCAAAATAATATAATATAGATAATTTCAATTGCTTAAAGTTATAAAATGCATCACATCAAATTTCCAAAACGTTATTATTATAAAATGAAATTTTATTTTCTTGGTAATTTAGGATAGGATATTTTACGAAAATATTCTTTTGCATGAGAGTACCTAAAATTTATTCATTTTTTTTATTTTTTGAAATTAATTTTTACTATTTTGATATTACTTATAAAAGACAAATTTGGAAATAATTTGAGTTAATATTGATTACTATGGTGATATAAATTTGGATACCTTATTAATCTTTAATTAAAATAGATTTAAACTAAAGTGGTAATATAATAATAATTTGAGCAAAGTTGTGTACGACTTGTAGTTATGGTATATTTATTTAGTAATGGATGTGGTATTATATTAGTAGTCATTATTGTTTGAATTTATATAGATATAAATTAGATTATTATATATATATATATATATATATATATATATATATATATATATATATATATATATATATAATATATAGATATATATATATAATATATATATATATATTAGTTATATATATATATATATATATATATATAATTAATATATATTATATAATCATATATATATATATAATATAGTTAAAAATATATATCTATATATATATATATATATATATATATATATATATATATATATATATAATATATATATATATATATATATATATATATATATATATATATATATATATATATATAGTTATATAAATAAATAGGCATGTGTTTCTTTATATAACAACTTGTATGATTCAAATTATATTTTAGAAATTAATTTGGGTTATATTTGTAGCTATGGTTCAAATTATATTAAAGTGATATTGGTTTATATTTAGTAGCTATTTATAGATTGTATATATACTAATGGCTTTGATTGTGCATTGATATATTTATATAGATAGATATCTCTATATTAAGTAACCACCAACAAAATCCTAATCTAATCTTTTCCTCATCAAAACCCGACCCCCCTCATGTGCAGCCTCCCCCTCTTATATTTAGATCTCTCTCTATGTCTTTCTTTCTCTCTCTCTCTCTCTCTCTCTCTCTCTCTACCCTAAACCCTAAAATTTTCTCACCACCTCTCCACCTCTCTAGCCGACCCCCTCTTCCTCTCATCCCCTCCTCTCTTCCTCCAAGAGCAGCCCCTATTTCTTCCTAAGCAAAAAGACAGCCCTTCCTATCAACAACAACACCAACATCACCACCACCACTTCCACCACCACAACCACCATTACCTCTACCATATTCACCCTCAAAACAGCGACAAGACAGCCCAAAATCAGCAGTAAAGTAGTCTCGAACAACAGCTAAGACGGAGCAAAGACGACCCTTCACAAGCACTACGAACACCACCTTCAACCCTTCTCCTTCGTAGGGTATTCTTCCTTCTTCTATTTTAATTTCTTGAGTTTTGATATGTGTTTTGTGCATGATTTAAATATAAATAGGGACAGTTTGATTGTTGTTAGCATGGTAAAAATTTATGCATGAGAAATCATTGAAGTTGTGCTGATAGAACTTGCTGTGTACGTATACAAAGAGTTGCTAGTTTAAAAGTTTTTATGAAATCAAACTTGGTTTTCCATGAATAAAAGTATGCATAACCAAAAAAAAAAATGTGTTCCAAAATTATGTGAAGTTATGTGATAAAAAAATTCATGAATGGTTGCATGAGAATTAGATGTAGATAATATGAAGTTCACAAACTACGATAAGTTGTTTTGATCACCCGTAATAAACACATTCGTACATTTAGTTATAAATTTTAGACGTATGATTATGGTTCTAAAACAATTATTGGACACAAGTTATGTATTAGAAATTTGGGTATTATTGTAGCTATCAACTACTCGTATTCATGCTTGTTGTCAATAAAAATTGCTAGGAATAGCATGGTCATTTAGTTGCATTAACTTGTGTCAATGACAATGATTAATAATTATTTGAAAAACCTCATTTATAATTTATTAATTTGATGCATTGTGCTAATAGCTAATTATAAAATTGTTTGGATGCAAAGCTGCTAGTTATAGTTTTCGTTGTTCTTTGCTATTTTATGAAACTCTTAGTTATGATATTTGTAATGTATTTTGCATAACATAAATAAATAAAAATTTGTATGCTTTGATTATGAATTAAATAACAATTTTTGTTGTGTCTGAGAATGAGAGCTGTAGCTAAAAGGAATTGCCATAATTTTAGAGATTTAATATTGTAAATAATTAATATAGTTAATGCATGCTTTTGTTGCAAGTTGTGCCAACTAGTTTTAAGTAGAAACAAATGCTTTTGTTATATTCTTTCATAATTAATGCATGATAAGTTTTGTACTTATATATATAAACATAAACATAAATACCAATAAACTAAATAATGGTTTGATGATTGTATATATTTATTATAAAATATAAAACTCTGGTTGTGCATTAGCTATTAAATATTGCTTTAGCATGGTTGTCTGTAGCAAGTTACTTATAGATATTATATATTATATTATAGGAATTGTTGACTGTCTGGATCTCACTTCTCGTTCTGTTCACCAACAAACCTTGTCTTGCAGGCAAGACACCTTGCCTTTACTGTTTACTTTCTTGCTCAATATCATGCATGTTTTATTTCTTATCAAGTTGTTCTTTCAAAACTATATATAGATACAAATTACTATATTTTATGCAATTGGCTTAGAGTTAAGAGACTACCATATGTTTAGAGCATCTCATAAACTGTCACGATGTGCCACGGGTTGTGTGTGAGTTGTGAGTCGTATATAGCTTCGGACTTGCGTATCGACCGTACATCGGTGCGTACAAGCCGTGCGTTAGGATATAACTGCTAATAGAATTGTATAAAAGACTTGGCAGTTAATAAGGATTAAATAGTGTCGTGGAGACGACGCATGTATAGTATCGTGGGGAGGAAGGAGACAGTTATTAGAGTATGATAGTGTCTCGTATGAGCGCTACTTACTGCCCCAGGGCCGATAGTGACTCGAATGAGCACTACTTTCTGCCCATGGCCGATAGAGTCTCTCATTCATATGAGCGCTACCTAATGTCACTCTTTATCCCTCTGTGCTGAACACCTAAGCTCCTGCGTAGAACGTTGCATCCTAAAGTGCATTATTACACATAGAATGGTTAGGAACCTTTACTCACATACATTTTACTATTGAGCTCTTACTATTCAGTTTATGGAATGATATTATGTGTCTTGTTACGTCCCTCTGAGGACCTGGTGATCTCTCCAGTTGTGTGTTTCATGATTTCCTGCAGGTGCTCTAGCTAAGGCCATGACTCGCGCTCTACTCCGTCGAGATGTTGCTTTTGGATCGTCATTCCCTTCGCTCGATCAATTCACTTTCTTTATATATTTCTTTCCTATTTAAATTGGTTGGTAATAGATTTGTCTCCGCCCAACGATTGTATACATGACAAACTCAAAGTTGCTTTTATATCAATATTTATCTTTGTGGATGAGATTAGTATCTTGGCTTTCTACAGTTTACAGCTTATGTATACATATGAGCCTTTCATTTACTCGTACGTAAACAGCTGGATACATTTTTAGTCCTTCTATTTTGGGACTGGGGCGTTACAAAGAAAGAAGAAATGATTTATCAATGTAAGGACAGAATTATATATCTCACTGAGATGTCAAGACATTTTTCCTTGTCTCGATATGAATTCTCCAGTTACCCTCGACGGATGGCATGGGATATGACTCCGATTCAGCAAGCCAGAGTTAGAAAAAATATGTTATAAGTTAGGTCCGCAAAGTATGGACCTATTTTTCAGTACTTCAGACAGGTATAGTTCTCATCTAAGGGGTTTGAAGCCGAGTTGTATACCTCCAGAAGATTCATCGATGCTTCTTCCCATCTGGGTGCCCATCTTTGTAAACATATTTACTAAAGATGAAGGAAGATACCCAGATCAGGCCATGCGTTTGACATGCCTAGTGAACCCAGACATAAAACGTTGGAGCAGCTTAGTGATTTGGATTCTGGATCAATTCAAGGACAAACAACTTGAACTAGAACTTTATGGGGCCATCTGCTGTTCACGGCTTCGCCCAAATGCTCATATGTTCTTGGCTCTGATTGAAAGATACAATGATAGAACCGGTACCTTCATGACCCCTCGCGGGAAATTGGTTTTGCACTTCATGAGATGAAATATCTCTCACATCTTCCAATGGGTAACAACCCATATGAAGAATATGTGCCCACTAATGAGGAACTAGATATCCATTCTGTAGAAAACTCTCAAATGGTGGCTGTGTTTGAGGAGCTTCTATGCCATTATAAGATATGCTCCCTTTATTACAAAATTGCTTCCGCAGGGACTTGTTATACAACCAACTGGTTGCCGTATTTGTTTTTAGGCCATATCTTTGAAGACAAGATAATCGAGAGTCAAGATTGCGATCCTTGTTTCTTCCAACCGCTCAGTAGTAGCGACATAGAAAAACTGATAGAAAAGTCCAAGCATACCGATAACATCTTTGATGTGGATTGGAACTCCTTTAAGGATGGTGCTACTATTGAGAGTTATCTAGGCAGGGGTACAGACCCATGTCAAAAGAAGCCCAATTGGCGGGTTTTCTTTTTTATGGCTGCGACGGTTCGTAGTTCCTGGGACCAGTGCAGTCGATAGATTTTACCGATGCGTATTATTTGCTGCTGTATGTCTAGTATTTGGCCAAAATATGGACATTCTTTCAGCGATGGCTTATCGCCTGAACGCAGGACTGCGTTCTTTTGTGGACACTATGCTGTACGATAAGGCTGCTCGGCTGGATTTTCCCCGCATCAAAATGCCATATACTTATTTGTTCGGGTGGTTGTTGCTACACCATCCCAGCTTGATGGACCCTGATATGGACGAAGTTGGGGGTAACTTTATCAGGCGTTATTCTAATGCTCGTTGGAATATAAACTCACTTTCAAAATGCAGAAGAGCTTTGAAATGAGGATCTGGATGAAGATTTCAATCTGTTCCCCCTCCTCCAGGATATGAGAATCTTCCTCCATAACTCATGATTTAGAAGCAACACTCCGTCTGTCTCCGACTATTTTTGCATGGTTGAAGATAATCCGTCCGTCTCACCTAGTATATCGATTTGAGGAAGAGTGTTTTCTAGAACCATATTTGCCAATTCGATTCACTCGAAAATTTAGCTATGACCAGCTGCATGTGGGGAATGCCACTACTTGCCTTCAAGCCAAAGGTTTCTTGATTGATGGTGCTAGGGCTTGGAGGTATTATAATGCCAGAGGAACCACGGCTATATCCTCCATGCCCCATATTCATGCTAAGGGTCCGCGTATGTTATACACATATGCGAATTTTTATACTTCGGCAAACACTTTTGCCGAAAACTTTCATCTGGACCACAGCTTTGCCAATGATAAGCGATCAAAGGCTGGAGTTCGTACTGCATAATTGTTCAGGGATGCAAAAGATCGAGACCCTGCCAATGAACCTCTGGAGGCTTCTCTTGTAGGCTTCCTGATGAAGTAAATGAGTCGTTGGACGTATCATTAAAAGTACAAAGGAAAAGTCTCCTGCCAAGGGACTTAAGAAAAGGAAGACTGGAGATTCATCTGCTCTTTCGCATTATGATGATCTTCCTTCTTCTCCTAAGCCTCCGGGGAAGAAAAAGGCGAAGACCACTTTGGTCATTAGTGAACAGCCTACTACTTGGACGACTCGGTCCCAGTCGAAGCAGATACATAGTGGGATCTCTCTTGGGGAGGGGGAAATAACTCCTTCTTTGGTTCCAAAACAGAGTGGAGTTGCTCGAGAAGAAGTACACAAAATACCAAATGACCTTGATGAGGTTGAAAAGAACCTGTCGCACCTCTGCTACGGAAGGCCAGAAGAAAATTGCTGGTGACTCGAGCAGAACGTCAAACAATTGATGCTTCCTCCCTCCAAAAGGAATTTGATATATCATTATCTTCACAGAAGGATCTACCATCTCAAAAAGGTAATTTCTATACTTTTAAGCATAATTTTAAAATAAGAATGATATGTATTGATATTGTTTTTTTTATACAGAGACTACAACAATTGATATTCCAGTCTTAATTACTACCGAATAAATTCTAGGATATCGAGTTGTACGGATAACTGTTTCTGTAACTGCCCTGGCTGCAGCAGGAATGTAAAACCCCTAAATTTCTACTATATTTTTTTATCGATTTTTTACTGATTTAAAATTTTTGTATTGTACGTCGCGTAGCCGTATTGTATGTCGAGTACGAATATGGACGAGTGTACATATTTTTTAGAAAAATATTTTAATTTTAATTTTTATAGTTCAAAATAATTTACATAATAAATACTTTGCTATCATACAAGAATTGCTAAGTTTTTCTTTTCATTTTAAAAGGGCCTTCAACTACTAATAATAAATAATTTCTTTATTGTATACTAGAAAAATATATTATGTAATTATTATTTGTGCATACATATATCATAATTATTTATTACCTTATTTTAAATAAATAGTGTAATTTTCGAAATTATTATTATTACTATTTTAGAAAATAAATTATTGTGGCATTAAATCTTGATTTGAGTTTATGGAATAAATTAAATAGTTAAATATTTACAATTTGATTTATCCTATTTTATTTTTAAACTAAAAATTTAATTAGATTTAAAATTTGATTTGTATTTGGATTGATTTTAAATTAAATTAGGAAATATCTAAATTTGGTTTAAAGGAATCCTAATTCTTATCCAATTGGAAATTCCCACATCCTATAAATAGGCAGGTACTCCTCCAACTTTTTATTAATTTCTCCAGAATTCACATCCACAAATATGTCTCCAATCCTAATCCCGTGCGTCGTGTCCTTGCCCCTATTTTTCTCTTTCACTATTTTTATATTTTTTTACATGTACATTTAACCTTCTTCGTGTCCACATGTCGGGCACGATTTTGACACAAAAAACTACCACCACCACCAGGGCCACCGGCCACCAATTCCGACCCACGCACCATCGCCACCATCGGAAAACCCAACGTCAGCCAACTTTCCACCATCCGCCACCCGGCATCCCATCCTCCGCCGTCACCACTGACCCCGCAATCAACCCCACCGCCATGTTTGATTGCAACACCCAAATCAAACCCCACCGTCGTCGAAACCCACTCAGACCAACCCATCTGCCATCGCCACGACCTTCATCATTCCCCGTCACCATCAAAATCCCCGACCACGGCCACTGGCCGAAAACCCGACCACCATCAACTCCGGCAAAGAAAATCAAAAACCCTAAACCTAAAACTCACCTCCGGCAAGATCCAGTCGCCGACCTTCCATTCTTCTCTGCCTCAGCCCGTGTCCCCTTCCTCCGTCGCTGGAGCGGTGAAGCTCCGCCGTCCCGATCGCAGCCCCGCTGTCGCTTGTGCGTGCATCCACCGATCTCTGCCGCATAGGCGCCGAACGACCCCCTGTCCCCTCCGTCGAAACCCTTGTCCTCCGTCGCATGCCGCCAGCCCTCAGTCGCCTCACTCCGACTCCCTAAAGCCCTCTCCTCGTGACTTGCAGCTCTGCCGCTTGAGCGCCGACGTCCGCCCAGACCCGTCGTGCGTCGCCCCCTTCCAGCCCTTCCGCCGCGCAAAGGAAATCGCAAACCCTCTTCCTCCTTGCTCTCAGCCCGTCGCCGACCCCCGACCCTTGTCCGCCCAGTCTCCCGCCGAACCGCCGACCCTCTCTCGTTCACTCTCTCACCTCCGCTCTCCCGTTCCCCCCATTTTTCGTTCAACTCTCTCCCCCTCTCGTATGTGTCCTCTCCATTTTGGAAAGAAGAGGGAACACAGCAAGTGCTGTGTTGAGATGCTTTGTCCCTTTTGTTATTATTATTTTTTTGTTTTTATTTGTTATTTTTTTACCAGTACATAGTTAAGTTTATAGATATGTAGGAAAAGGTATTTCGTATTATTATTATTATTATTATTATTATTATTATTATTATTTTTATTAGTATTATTAATAAAAAAACAAATACAGTAATTATTGTGTATATATAAATGTTTGTGATTTGTTACCATTAGTTTTTTTAAATATAAAAAAATAAATATATAGATAGTTATTTGTATTTCATACATAGTCGATATTTTAGAATTATTTTTACAAAAGTTATTAGAGGGCTTGGCCTATAATTATTCTCAATTTATTTTTAGAAGCCTAAAATAATTCTATTGTTACGAACTTGGAGTTTTTGCCTATAAACGATTTTTGATAAAATATAGTTTCAATTATTATAAATAGTTTTCTAAATCGTATATAATCTTTATCCAAATTCCTTTGATTATCCTTCTGTCCATGACCAGCCCTATTACTCTCGTTTCCTCACCAATTTCGTACTCCCATATGTCTACCCTAACTAACTTAACCCTTCTGGACCCAATGGAACTGTCCGTGCCACCACCCGAGGTCACCTTGTATAGTTGCTGCACCGAAGTCACAGTTCGTGCCACCTTGATCATCGCAGCACACCAGGCGTACTACCAGGCAAGACACCTTGCCATTTGATGTTTTTATTTTAGCTCATATTTCATGCATTATTTATTTTCTTTATGCAAAATAAACTGTGATACATGGCATAACCTGTTAGAACTTATTGCTCATTTATATTTCCTGCTATGTATTATTTTTACACATTAACCCTAGATTTAAGGGACCACCTTGTGTGTTACATTCATTGGCCTTGACATGTAGTACCATGAAGTTGTGTGTCGCATGTAGAACACGGAAGTGCATGATTGGCAGGCTACCAGTACGTACAAGCCGTGCGATAGGAATAACCGCTAATAGAGGTTGCATGCTTAGTTTGACTTAGCGGCTATAGAGGTTAATGTTGTGGATACAACATAGTAGGCATTGGGCGGGGAGGGCGATTCCTTAGTGTATGGGCTTCGATGCACTTTCCTTTGTGACCCGGACTCTCCGCTAGAGTTACATGATTGATGACCCATGATTACTGACGGCCACTGACGATTCTGTGGAACGTCATGCTCTTACTGATGGGGCTTCTGGTGCCCAAGTGGGACTACGCCGAACCTATTTAACCAGGGCCCATGCTTAGGAAGGATTGTTCTTAACTACATTTTACTTAGAATGGTTAGGCTACCTTATCCGTTAGGTACGGGTACTTTTGGTTTGGGTTGGCATGGAACAATAACTTATCGCGGGTTAGTTCGTCACATCTTATCCTTGTTTGGTTGTAGGTGTGACTTACTACTTCGATGAGAAGGTATTGAACCTTGTTGGGGTCCGGATACCATATTAGATTTTTAGCATGGAAAGATACGTCACCGTGAATTAGTTTACCATCTCCTATCCTTGTTTGGTTGGGGGGATGGTACGCTCGTTCAATAGGTGTGTATTGGACCATGTTATAATTCAACTGACTTATTTATTTGAGCAATATTTATTCAGGTTATATGGCATGATATTATGTGTCTTGTTACGTCCCTCTGAGGACCTGATTATCTCGCCAGGTGTGTGCTCTTGTCTTTCGCAGGTGTTCTAGCTCTGTGACCATCGCTATTTCTTCGAGGTTGATTGTACTTGGATCGTCTTCGCTTCGCTCGCCAAATTCATTTTATTTTCCATGTATTTTTCTCTTACTTGTTGGTAGTGGATTTGTCTCCGCCCAACATATTGTACCAAGACAGTTCATTATCTTTATATGATGTCTTTTATTCATTTATTTTGCGTGGATGAGATTAGTTATGGTTCTACTGTATTTTACAGCTTATGTATTCATACAAGGGTTCCATATATTGGAGTGTACTTCGTATGAATACAGCTGACATGTCTACGTTCCTAGTCCTACGTATTTTGGGACAGAGTTACATGTTTTTGTGGTGGCCCATGCAGGTTAAGATAAATTGTTTGGTTACCTTACCGTACCAAGCAAGCCTGCGTATAGGATTAGAAGTCTAGGATCTCATCTACATACTTGACCTCTTTTCTTGATTTTATCTACCGTTTGACCCATCAATTGCATCTTGCTTGCTTCCTTCCACTTCTTATCTTCCCTTCGTGCTTGCTAGAGATTGACCCTACTAGTTAGTTGTCCCAAAACACTATTAGTTTAATTCTTTAAGTTGGGTAGAATACATTATGAACTAGCTATCCCTTTGACCTAGTGACCTATATTAGCAAGCTTATTTAGATCCTATAATCTAGAGGATCTAACCCGTCTAGCCAACCAAGGACTTGGACAAGAAGACTATAGGACGACTGTATAAAGACCATCACATGACATGACTTAGAATCTTTTGAAGCTCAACTATACTCCCCCTCAATTTAAACTCTCGTGTAAATAATTTCACTCTCTTGACAAATGTTGCTACTATAACCTAGATTTGCAAGTTCATTGATTTATCGAGCTTGTTCACGACATATGTTATTGGAAGAGCTCCCACTAACGTATCGTCTAATCTGAACCGGTGCATAATGGTCTGATCAACCAAGTGCACTTTGGTTCGCTTCTATATATCGTTCTACGTGGATGGAGACATAGCTAAACTTACAATCCCATCCACGACTGCCTTGATAATTCTTTTAAATTATTCGGTCGCCTTTGAACCACGTATTCGTATTCGATAACGCCTCCTTCGAACTTCTTATTGCTTTCGCCTTCACCTATTTTAGAAGGACGAAGACGTTATACTAGAACTTCCTCTAGCCTTCCTATCGGCTATGACCATTCTCACTCGATGTTGCTATATCTTCATCCTAAACTACTCGGCCCTATCAAGACCCTCAAATCGCTTAATTTAAGTAAATCTATTTCGTGACCCTCATTCATTACCTGTAACCATATCGTTTTATTTTTCTATGATCTAGATCGCAATTTCTTGCGGTATGATTTTGTTATCAATTGTTCCCCATCGATACCCCTTTGTGTCTTCTCACCCCCCCTAGTATTTTAATTTTGAGGACGAAATTCTTTTAAGTTGGGTAGGATGTAAAACCCCTAAATTTCTACCATGTTTTTTTATCGATTTTTTACTGATTTAAAAATTGTACGTCGCATAGCCGTATTGTACGTCGACTACGAATATGGACGAGCGTACATATTTTTTAGAAAAATATTTTAATTTTAATTTTTATAGTTCAAAATAATTTATATAATAAATACTTTGTTATCATACAAGAATTGCTAAGTTTTTCTTTTCATTTTAAAAGGGCCTTCAACTACTAATAATAAATAATTTCTTTATTGTATACTAGAAAAATATATTATGTAAATATTATTTGTGCATACATATATCATAATTATTTATTACCTTATTTTAAATAAATAGTGTAATTTTTGAAATTATTATTATTAGTATTTTAGAAAAAATATTTTGAAATTATTGTGGCATTAAATCTTGATTTGAGTTTATGGAATAAATTAAATAGTTAAATATTTGTAATTTGATTTATCCCATTTGATTTTTAAACTAAAAATTTAATTAGATTTAAAATTTGATTTGTATTTGGATTTGGATTGATTTTAAATTAAATTAGGAAATATCTATAAAGGAAACCTAATTCTTATCCAATTGGGAATTCCCACATCCTATAAATAGGCAGGTACTCCTCCAACTTTTTATTAATTTCTCCACAATTCACATCCTCAAATATTTCTCCAATCCTAATCCCGTGCATCGTGTCCGTGCCCCTATTTTTCCCTTTCACTATTTTTATATTTTTTTACATGTACATTTCACCTTCTTCGTGTCCACATGTCGGACACGATTTTGACACAACAAACTACCACCACCACTACCAGGGCCACCGGCCACCAATTTCGACCCACGCACCATCGCCACCATCGAAAAACCCAACGTCAGCCAACTTTCCACCACCATTCTCCGCCACCCGGCATCCCACCCTCCGCCGTCACCACTGACCCCGCAACCAACCCCACTGCCATGTTTGACTGCAACACCCAAATCAAACCCCACCGCCGTCGAAACCCACTCCGACCAACCCATCCGCCATCGCCACGACCTTCATCATTCCCCGTCACCATCAAAATCCCCGACCACGGCCACTGGCCGGAAACCCGACCACCATTAACTCCGACAAAGAAAATCAAAAACCCTAAACCTAAAACTCACCTCCGACGAGATCCAGCCGCCGACCCTCCGTTCTTCTCTGCCTCAGCCCGTGTCCCCTTCCTCCGCCGCGGGAGCGGTGAAGCTCCGCCGTCCCGATCGCAGCCCCGCCGCCGCTTGTGCGTGCATCCACCGGATCTCCGCCTCACAGGCGCCGAACGACCCCCTTTCCCCTCAGTCGAAACCCCTGTCCTCTGCCGCATGCCGCTAGCCCTCAGCCGCCTCACTCCGACAGCCAAAAACCCTCTCCTCGTCCGGCCGACTTGCAGCTTCGCCGCTTGAGCGCCGACGTCCGCCCAGACCCGTCGTGCGCCACCCCCTTCCAGCCCTTCCGCCGCATAAAGGAAACCCCAAACCCTCTTCCTCCTCGCTCTCAGCCCGTCGCCGACCCCCGACCCGTGTCTGCCCAGTCTCCCGCAAGACCGCCGATCCTCTCCCGCTCACTTTCTCACCTCCGCTCTCCCGTTCCCCCTATTTTTCGTTCAACTCTCTCCCCCTCTCGCGCGTGTCCTCCCCATTTTGGGAAGAAGAGGGAACACAGCAAGTGCTGTGTTGAGATGCTTTGTCCCTTTTGTTATTATTGTTTTTGTTTTTGTTTTTATTTATTTTTTTTTACCAGTACATAGTTAAGTTTATAGATATGTAGGAAAATGTATATCGTATTATTATTATTATTATTATTATTATTATTATTATTATTATTAATAGAAAAACAAATACTGTAATTATTGTTTATGTATAAATGTTTGGGTTTTTTAGCTATTTGTTACCATTAGTTTTTTTTAAATATAAAAAAAATATATATATAGATAGTTATTTGTATTTCATACATAGTCGATATTTTAGAATTATTTTTACAAAAGTTATTAGTGGGCTTGGCCTATAATTATTCTCAATTTATTTTTAGAAGCCTAAAATAATTCTATTGTTACGAAGTTGGAGTTTTTGCCTATAAACGATTTTTGATAAAATATAGTTTCAATTATTATAAATAGTTTTCTAAATTGTATATAATCTTTATCCAAATTCCTTTGATTATCCTTCTGTCCATGACCAGTCCTATTACTCCCGTTTCCTCACCAATTTCGTACTCCCATATGTCTACCCTAACTAACTTAACCCTTCTGGACCCAATGGAACTGTCCGTGCCACCACCCGAGGTCACCTTGTATAGTTGCTGCACCGATGTCACAGTTCGTGCCACCTTGATCATCGCAGCACACCAGGCGTACTACCAGGCAAGACACCTTGCCATTTGCTGTTTATTTATTTTAGCTCATATTTTATGCATTATTTATTTTCTTTATGCAAAATAAACTATGATACATGGCATAACCTGTTAGAACTTACTGTTCATTTATATTTCCTGCTATGTATTATTTTTACACATTAACCCTAGATTTAAGGGACCACCTTGTGTGTTGCATTCATTGGCCTTGACACGTAGTACCACGAAGTTGTGTGTCACATGTAGAACACGGAAGTGCGTGATTGGCTGGCCACCAGTACGTACAAGCCGTGCGATAGAAATAATCGCTAATAGAGGTTGCATGCTTAGTTTGACTTAGCGGTTATAGAGGTTAATGTTGTGGATACAACATAGTAGGCTTTGGACGGGGAGGACGATTCCTTAGCGTATGGGCTTCGATGCACTTTTCATTGTGACCCGAACTCTCCGCTGGAGATACGGGGTTGATGACCCATGATTACTGACGGCCATTGACGATTCTGCGGAACGTCATGCTCTTACTGATGGGGCCTCTGGTGCCCAAGGGGGACTACGCCGATCCTATTTAGCCAGGGCCCATGCGTAGGAAGGATTATTCTTAACTACATTTCACTTAGAATGGTTAGGCTACCTTATCCGTTAGGTACGGGTACTTTTGGTTTGGGTACTTGTATCTGACCGTGGCTTGGAACAATAACTTGTCGCGGATTAGTTCGTTACATCTTGTCCTTGTTTGGTTGTAGGTGTGACTTACTACTTCGATGAGAAGGTATTGAACCTTGTTGGGGTCCGGATACCATATTGGATTTTTAGCATGGAAAGATACGTCACCGTGAATTAGTTTACCATCTCGTGTCCTTGTTTGGTTGGGGGGATGGTACGCTCGTTCAATAGGTGTGTATTGGACCATATTATAATTCAATTGACTTATTTATTTGAGCAATATTTATTCAGTTTATATGGCATGATATTATGTGTCTTGTTACGTCCCTCTGAGGACCTGGTTATCCGTTAGGTGTGTGCTCTTGTCTTTCGCAGGTGTTCTAGCTCTAGCCGTGACCATCGCTATTTCTTCGAGGATGATTACACTTGGATCGTCTTCGCTTCGCTCGCCAAATTGATTTTATTTTCCATGTTTTTTTCTCTTACTTGTTGGTAGTGGATTTGTCTCCGCCCAACATATTGTATCAAGACAATTCATTATCTTTATATGATGTCTTTTATTCATTTATTTTGCGTGGATGAAATTAGTTGTCACGACCCGCACCCACTGTGAGGGTACGAGTACGTAACAACGCCCAGCCTATGCCACAGTGTCGGCGGTAGAACGCTGTTCTAAGTCTCTAACTAACCATCAACTCATGCAGTATATAATGTACTCATCAAGATCAACTCCGAACGGAGGACAAGTATAAGATATGGTGTAACTCAATCACAGTCTAAGCACGATAAGATAACACCGAAATATAACTAAGAAATTGAAGACAACAAACTACTGATATAATAACAACAAACTCAAACAATCTCAAATACAACTCAAGTCTCAATTCTATATATATACAACTTCCAGTTCTAAATATGAAACTAAAACAAGACAAACTAGCTAAACTCCCGATCACTCCTGAGTGTCAGGGCCAAAGGTAGCTAAACCATCTCCTGGTCTGTAACATGTAGGGCATGTGTCCTCAGGGCAAACATCTGTAAAATTTACAATAGGTCAAGTCAGGACAGGAACGAGCACATCTCATCTAGAAAACCCAAGTAAATGACAGAGAACTATAAAGCAGTTATAGACAGTTGTATTGATGAAAATGGTAGTTTATATTCAGGTGATGGTAAGAAAGACAGATAAAGTACAAAGAAAGTAAATAACTAAACAAGAGAAGAATCATAGCAATGAAGACTGTAAAAATAGAACTAGCTGAACCAGGGTAATATGGTATAAAGTCCAGGCAGCAATGTAGACCAGTATAACTCCAATGTAAGTCCAGTACAAGATGAATCTAATATAAGATGAATCCAGTAAGAGACGATTCCAGTTATAGTGATCAATGATTCCAGGGTGAGTCCAGTCTATACTCTAGCAGTATGTTTTAAAATACCGAGATCGACATGTAAACGGCTATGGGTAATCCGGCACATCACACACCTGGCCAGGTGTGAGATGGCTATCATTCCAGTATGATTCCAGCAAAAGGGGTGATTCCAGAAATAGGGTATATCTACATGTCTTACTCTAGTATTTTCCCTCCCAGCAAGTGAATCCAGAAATCTGAATGATTCAAGATGAGTCCAGCCAAAATATAATGATACCAGTAAATAATTCTAGTAAATGATTCCAGTAGGTGATTCCAGTAATAGAAGCCAGAAATGATGATACCAGTAATAGAGGCCAGAAAATAAATGTGTGTCATATACATGAATCCAGAATATCCATACGTGTTGTAACAGAGAATCGCATACAACTAACTAGAACTGAAGTACAGTAATTGACAAGTAAATGAGAGAACTATCAGAGAATGTACTCGTCTGATACTCTGAAAAGAGTAGTGAAATATCAGATGTCTGCACCGGAGTCTCAATGTCCTAAACAGAGCAGTACAGGTTATAATGTGTTTAAAATAAGACAGATGATGTTTATGATGCAATCTACATGATTTCTAGACCAATCTAGGTCAAAGTCAACTCTAATTCAAACCTGGTCAACTGACTAGGTCAAACTAGGTCCAGGTCAAACTAGGTCAACTCTGGGTCAACTCAAGTCAACATCTAGTCAATCCTGAACCATTTGGGTCAAACCTTGGTCAATTCTAGGGTTTGGTCAACTATTGAGTCAAACCAAGGTTAAGTAGGCTATTGGGTTTACAACAATCTAGTCAATCCTACATTAGGGCTAAACTCAATCCTAACCAATACACATCTAAGGTATCCATATAATATAACTTATTTACATATATAGCTAATCCTCTATATATAGGTATACTCATAACCACATAACCTCATATGTGACACTAACTTCCTCCTCCCAAAACCCTCACATAGACCACCTCACAACTATATAAAGGCTAAACCATGACTTTCCTATGTCCCAACATGCTATATAATCTCATCATTTATATTCTCTCATAACCTATAAACTGAAATTATCTATCCAATCACCTATTCTTCACAACTCTTCACTGTTATCATCACACAAGGTTATCCTTACAATTGACACTTCACATAGAGCCATACATGACCTTACCTAGGACACAACACACACACAAACATACTTGGAATGGCCAAGACACCAACTAAACCTATTTGACACAACACTAACACACTCTTAGCTCACTAGGACATAACCCACCTCATAACCCCTAATACATGCTAACACAAAATACTATACACTATCATCCACATTAGGATACTAGGAAGTCCTATATCTAATACTGCAAGGCAAATGGCCAAAATGGCCAAGTGCCACACTGCAATGCTCTGCTACTGCCTCTGCTTGCTGCCTTCTGCATGCTGCAATTGTTAATGAGCTAAGGCCTACAGTGCCATAGCTGTACTGCTAATGCAAGTACAGGCAATGCTCTGCCTACTGCTGTATACTGCCAAGGCATGGCAAGGCCAAGCAAGGCTCTTGCCTGCCCAAGAGCAGCTGCCACTGTTCTGCATATGCTTGCATTTGCTAACATGCAATGCAACCAAACAAGCCAAGCCTCTAAACTAACCAAGTCCACTGATCTGATACTAACATCTAACTAAACCCTACCAAGACACTAAGATACATGTCCTATCTAATATGTAACTAACACACTACAGGATCTAACTAAACCCAGAGGCAACTGAACCTAACATATCCTATATCTATTCTAAAATGGAAATACAAAATCATCCCACAGTGTGACAGATTTACATATATAAGTTCTAAATACCAAATTCAAATCCCATCATCCCAAACATTCCTAACATGTCTATATTCCAGATTTCAAGTTCTCAGAAAATCAGACCATGTGTGTGTGTATGATATCTAGAAAAATATGTAGGGTGTGTGTATACATATTTGGAATGGTGTCTCAGGAAAAAGAAATGACAGTAAACAACATTGAGCAGTGAATTCAATGATGTAGTGAGCTGTCCATGGTGTGATCTCAGGAAAACAGAGAAAATAACTCAACCCCAATTCATTCAAAACCAAATACTGAAACCCATATATAAATTCAGATGTATACATGGCAAATATAATCTTTGAAATTAGTTTTAAAATGGGAATTTAAAATCAGGAAATTAAAATACAGGGCTGTGTATCAGTCGACTGTTCATAGAGCAGTCCATTCCAAAACCCATCCCAAATTCGAATTCCCATCTACTCAAGTGCAATCCTAACCCCTGAATCATTTTAACAGTTACCAACCAATGTTCATGGATTTTAACATAGCCAATAACTTAAAAAAATCAGTTTTTTAAAAGGGGAATCAAAATCAGGAAAACAACAGGAAGGTATCAGACATTTGAACAATTTTAGACCAAAACTATGTCGAAATCCCATTTTCAAACACAAATCCAAAACTTAACTTACAAAACCATCTAAGCAGGAATCAATACATATGTAGAGTTAATATGATAACTAAAAACAACCTTTAACATCTGTTCAAATGAGGAATAATCTCTGAAACCGAAATTGGTTCCCTGTATCAGAACATTCTCAAAAACCCAATTCCACATTCGAATTTCAATAAAACTTCAACAAGTGGTTCATAATTGTGTGTGAATATAATATGGTGTTGTACAAGTTGATTCGTGTCCACAAAACTGGACACGACGGGTCCAAAATGTGAATCATACAGTGTGTCAAAAATTTATACAGGGTAGCCTCGTGCCTGCATGTGGGTCGCCCTAGGACACGACACAAGGCGACCCGTGTCTCGTGATCATGCATCTGGGTTCGCCAATAGTAGGGTTAGGTGTCTGCAAAGAGTCCACATTGTGTCGTATCCAAGAAAATAGTGCGTATCAATGAACAATTTCCTGCGTGTCCACAAAATTTGGTGTCAAACCATTGCGTGTCGTGTCCGCAATCAGGGTCGAGCAGCAGGGCACAGCACGGGGCCAGTGTGCAGTATCGTACGACGATGCGTGTCCGATTTGGACACGAATCTTCCACAGAAACGTGCTCAGTCATATACATTATTAATCTACACATGAAGAGCTACCCAAATATATAATTTGTTTCAAAAAATAATAACATTCAATCCATAGAGGCATTTCAACAAACACCTACATAACACTACGACACGTGTCCGATACGGACACCAAACGGACACAAAATTCACTCAAATTTTAGGGACACCTAGGGGACTCCTAGATCTAGCCCTACATACAAAGAAAATCGGAATTTAAATCAATTAAAAGGATTTTACCTATAGATGCAAATTGCATGGAAAAGCTTCAAATGGGGGATTCCTCCTTGCTAGCCAATATCTCCAAATTGATTCAAACCTGAGATTTCTATCCATGAACATAAAGTAGGGATCAATTAGAACCCAATGCAAAAGATTTTAGCCAAAAAGGAATTGAAATGAGGAAGTTATGGATTGGGGAAGAAGGCTCTTACCCCTTTCTTCAAACTTGTAAAAATTTAATAAAAGAGGCAAGAACATGGAGGAGAATATTTATAGGGAAGGGGGAGCCCTAGTGGCTGGTCATAAATTGTAAAAAATTAGGGTTAGGGTTTCCTAAATTGGCCCATGGGCTTAAGTTATGATTAATCAAGTCATGGAGTCATAAGCCATTTCATGAAACCATAAACCATGACTTAAATTCACTAAACCAATCCCCTCATTCTAAAATTAGTCTCTAATGACTAAAAGTAGGTTAACCTAAGTTAGACTAGGGTCACCATGGCTAGGGTTAGCTTCTAGGCTAGTTCACTAGGTCTCAACAAGTCAAGTCAACCTAAAATTCACCAATTCAATAAATCATCAAATAATTCAAATAAGTCAAAATGACCAAAATACCCCTAGGCTAAAAATGATAATTAAAACATCCTAATAACATGGTTAGGCTCTAGGTCATACAGTCTCTAGGGTTTCACTAGCTACACACCAAAATCACAAGTCATGACTTAAAGCAGATTTTAAATAGTTTAAAAATTATTAAAAATCACCAAAAATCATAGTATGAAATAAATATCAATAATTAATATTTATAAATAAAAATTTTTAAAAATACCCTCATCTGGAAAATTGGGTGTTACATTAGTTATGGTTCTACTACATTTTACAGCTTATGTATTCATACGAGGGTTCCATATATCGGAGTGTACTTCGTATGAATACAGCTGGCATGTCTACGTTCCTAGTCCTACATATTTTAGGACTGGAGCGTTACAAGGAGTAATACTGTCATCCCCGACTCCAAATGTCCCAGAGGTTACATCCCCCGAAGAGGAGTTGCCTCCTATAGAATCTCAAACTGGAGCTGCCGATCTTCCGACTACTCAAACTCCTACTCGTTCTTAAGAAGATCGAGAGATGATAGACGTCCTTCTGGATTGTGACTATGGCGATGTGTCACTCGAAGATAATTCTGCAAGTGCTGCTGAAGAAGAACCAGTTCTAGTAGATGTCCTACTGGTATCAACTGAAAAATGCCATATAGTTGTTGAGGGTGAAGAAAATCCCGTTGTTGAGGAAGGGCATCCAAGCCCAAAAACTGATAAGCCTGAAAATAACGAAGATCAAACTGCAGCTCTTGAAGATACAGAAAATGATAAAAATCCCAACACTATTGTTGCAAAGACTCAGACCCTTACTGATCAAATTTTTGAAGTCAAGGATTCAGAGGAGATTGCCCCAGTTAACCAGGCAGAATCAGGGGCCGGAAGTATTCGTTTCTTATCAGGCGGTTCCAAAGCTGGAAGTAGTCAGGCAGATGTGTCTGAAACTACCATGGCTAGGCTCCGTTCTGATCTGGACATGCCCCGTGAAACCCCATATATATTGCCAGGATCAGGTAAAATTTTGGCATTTAGTTACCTTAATTTCTGTAATTTATGTGTATCTTGATTACAGTGGGTCCTGTGGGGACACTTGCAAAAGTTACGTCTACCACATTCAGTTTTAGCTCAACTATGGCTCCCCTGGATATGGAAACCCAAACTGGAGAGGGAAGTTCTTCTATGATGCCAATACTCGGGTCTCCTGGTGTATAATCTGTAGTTCCTTCAGTTACTTCAGAAATAAGAATTCAAATAGAAGTGGCTGCCCCGGGGATCTCAGCGATGAACAGAGCTATTATCGAAGCTTATACTAATGCTTTCTTCACTTCTCTGAAGCCTCTAATCCAAATGGTCATGGAAAAGGACCAATCTTATGAGTCAGTAAGGGGCCCTTCTTCCTTTATCATGGGAGCCATCCGCAAGATTGGTGATATGGATAGAGTCAACTATTTAGATCATATTTTGAATAAGCTTGAAGAATCAATCAAATCTTATAAAGATCTAATAAGAAGAAACATCCAAAAACTTGTAGATGCTGAATGTGATGTGATGGCTCGCGAGGCTGCAACAACAAAAGCGGAGTTCAAAGCTTTTGTAGTAGCTTTCTCACAGTGCTCTGCAGAGTTCGAATCTCGCATTGTCGAGACAACTTCTTCTATTGAGTGCTATAAGAGTAAAGCTACAGAGAAAGAAAAAGAAGCTGATGAATATCAAGTTCGTCTCCGGGAACTAGAAATTGAAATAGCTCGGTTCCAAGTAGCAGTTAAAGCAGCTCGACGACGCGAAAAAGAAGTATTAGAGATGCATCAAATTGTTGCAAGTCAATTAGATGAGTTGAGGAGGCAACGGGATGCACTTATTCAAATCGAAGGTGCAGAGCTGGAATGTCGAGCAGAGTCGCTGCAACCTTATGATCCAAAGTCCAGAAGAGCTCTTGCTAGACAAAGGATACTCGATTCCAGAGTAGAGAGGGCTGAGAATTTGAAAAGATTGATTATTGATCTCAGCACTCAGCCTCCCCAATGAAGCAATCTATAGGAGCTTTTGTCTTCTTGTCTTTCAAAATGATGTACCTTTTTTGACATTTTGGATATTATTGCAATAAAAAATGCTCTTTTTTGGTTCTATTACTTATTATATACCTATAGTAAATATAAGTAATAGATAAGAATAGAAAAATATGTTCAGAGGTACCGGACATGACATATCTCCTAAAAGAAAATAACAATACTAATTATATCTGTTCATAGGTAATGTGGACGTGACAGAATATAATTATCAGAATATTGTCATTTCAAAAGACGACTTTATTAGAGGTAATGTGGACATAATAAGTCCCTGATGTATATGATAGAATTCAGAGGAAATACAAACATGAATTCATGTATTTGTTTATTATCTTTGAATCAGCTGGGATTCAAAAACAAGATATCTTTTTAAATGATTAGGTTCTAAAAGATTGTGTTTATGATCAGATGATATGATATGGATATATTCTGCTGGAGATTTTAAGAATTTATTAGAAGGGTAAACAACTCAAATCTTTTAGTATGTAGAAGATTCAAAGAATATTTTACATTTCTTTTAGACATAGTACTTTTTTAAGAATTTGCTATTGATAGGCATCATAGCAACTCGGCCATCCATTTTGGTTAGTTGATAAACTCTGTTTGAGAAAACCTTGCTTATAATATAGGGATCTTCCCATTTCGCTTCGAATTTTCCCTTGCTCATGTGTGTCATAGTCATAGGATGTCTGACAGTAAGGACTAGTTCGCCTTTTTGGAATGCTCGTACTTTGACCTTCCGGTCGAAAGCTTTAGAGATACGGGGTTGATATAGCTCAATATACTGTTGAGCTAGTAACCATTTCTCATCCAACGCTACAAGTTCCTGAAGTCGAAGGCAATCATTATTTTCTATTATGAGTTCATTGGCAATTGTAATCCTTAAGGAAGGGATTTAAATTTCCAATGGTAAGACAGCTGCGCATCTATACACCAAGGAGAAATGTGTGCAACCGGTTGGAGTACGTATAGTAGTGCGATAAGCCCATAGACATTCTTCAAGCTTTTCACTCCAGTTTCTTTTATTGGTAGAAACAAATTTCTTGAGAAGCTTAATAATAGTTTTGTTGAATGCTTCAGTCAAACCGTTAGCTGCAGGATTGTAAACTGTGGAAGCAATATTATTGATTTTGTTATCATCATAAAACTGAGTAAACTTTTGACTGATGAATTGTGGTCCATTATCATGGATGATTCGTCGAGGAATACTGAATCTGTATATCAATGATGTTTAATGAAATTGATGATGCTACTGGTCTTGACTTCAGATAAAGGTATAGCTCGGCCCATTTTGAAAAGTAATCGGTTATAGCTAGTATAAACCAATGTCCTCTAGACGATGGTGGATTGATAGGACCAATAACATCCATACCCCAGACTTCAAAGGGCCATGATGCAGCAGTCGGATGAAGGAACTCCGACGGTTGGTAGATAAAGTCTGCATGGATTTGAAAGGCTCGACATTTCCTTGTATATTCAATGGCATCTGATACCATAGTGGGCCAATAGTAGCCCATACGTCGGATACGATCTTGTAATTTAGGACCAAACTGATGTGCACCACACACACCATCGTGAGCATCCCGTAGTATTTGTTTTGCTTCTTCTCCAGCAAGACAACGTAAGAGTAGACCATCAAATGTTTGTCGATAAAGGGTATTAGAAATATGATTGTAATAAAATCGGAGTGATCACCTACGGATCGTTGTAGCTTCTTTAGAATCTTTAGGTAAAATGTCATATACTACGAAATCAATGAAAGGAGCTCTCCAGTCTTCACTAATGACATTGATTTCAGTTGAATTGTTGAACTCGTTATTTGAGTTATTCTCAATGCAAATAACTCTCTGCTAGTGATGACAATCATCTGTTACCTTTGCACTGGGATTGCTAATACGACTGCTAGATTAGCCAATGCATCAGCCTCCGTATTGTATACTCGACGTACATGTTCAATGAAGAAACCCTTGAACGACGTAGCCAGCATAATTGTCACTTCATAATATGAGACAAGATCCTGGTGTTGAACTTCATACGTGCCTCTAACCTGATTGACAATCAGTTTAGAGTCTCCATATACTTCAAGATATTCAATATCTAATTGTTTAGCCAATTGGAGACCAATGAGCAGAGCATTGTATTTAGCCACGTTATTGGAACACGACATGTCTAAAGAATAAGCTCTTTGTATAGCTAATCCGTCTGGTGATACGAGAACAATTCCAACTCCAGCGACAATGGATCCTTTTGGTCATATTCTGGATGCACCGTCAAAGAATAGATGCCAGGCAAGAATTTCTTCTAAAATCATGCTAGATTCCAAAGTTTTATCTGGAATCTCGTCATAGAGTTTAGATGTTTCGGGGATTGGATGAGCTGCCAGGAAGTCAGCAAGAGCTT
This sequence comes from Iris pallida, assembly GCA_029216955.1. NCBI lineage: Eukaryota > Viridiplantae > Streptophyta > Magnoliopsida > Asparagales > Iridaceae > Iris > Iris pallida. Next base: position 32,743 of record JANAVB010036968.1, on the reverse strand, counting down.
GACCCTTAACAGACTTTTGAGGAATATAAACCATATCATATTGTGCTAATAATATGGCCCATGTAGCAAGCCTGGAATTGAGTGTACTGGGCGTCTTCATCAAGACCCAAAGAGGGTTAACTCTAGAAATAACATGAATAGTTTGGCCGGTGATATAATATCTCGTCTTTTGAACAACAAACATCAAAAGTAGACACTCTTTTTCTACTGGGCTATATCGATGTTCAGCTCCGATCATTGTATGGCAGAGATAATAGATAGCTTGTTCATGACCCTCTTTATACTTTTGATCTAGTAAAGCACCCAATGAATGATCCATTGCTCGAACATACATCAGGAAGGGTATTCCTGAGACTGTAGGCACTAGAACTGGAGGGTTCATCAAGTATCGCTTTATGTCTTCAAATGCTTGCTAGCATTCTTCAGTCCAAAGAAAAGACACACCTTTCTTCATGAGTTGAGTGAACGGTCTATAGCATCCAGAGAGATTTGAGATGAATCTTCTGATGTACGCAAGCCGTCCTTGGAATTCTCGTAGCTCTTTTAGGTTGCGTGGAGGACAGATTTCTTAAATGGCTTTAATTTTCTCAGGGTCAACGTGTATACCTTTAGAGGTAATAACGAATCCAAAAAAATTGCCACTAGAGACTCTTAAGAATGACTTGGTGGGATTCATCTTGAGTTGATGTTGGCGCATTAGATTGAATATAGTTCTCAAGTCTTGGACGTGGTTTTCCTTTAGACAATTTTTGACAGCAATATCATCTATGTATTATTTAACTGTCTTCCACAAATGATCACGAAAGATAATATTCATGGCCTGCTGATAAGTTGCACCAGCATTTTTAAGACCAAATGGCATGACAGTGTAGTAATAGACTCCGAGAGGAGTGCGAAAAGATGTATGTTTCTCATCTTCTGGGTGCATCTTGATTTGATTATATCCTGATAATCCATCCATAAAAGACATTCGTTCAAATCCACAAGTATTGTCGATCATGACATCAGTGATCGAAAGAGAAAATTTGTCTTTGGAACAAGCTTCATTAAGGTCTCTAAAGTCAATACAGACTCAGACCTTTCTTATTTTCTTCAAAATTGGGACAACATTAGCCATTCAGTCCGGATGTTGTTCTTCTCTGACGAAGCCACAGGCGATGAGCTTCTTGACATCAGCTTCTATGGCATCCATCATGTCAGGTCAAAATCGTCGTTGTTGTTGTTTGACTGGCCTCGCATTCGGCAAGATGTTCAGTTTGTGGGTAGCGATTTGGGGATCCAATCCCATCATGTCTTCATAGCTCCAAGCAAATACATCAATGTATTCCCTAATAAGTTGGATAAGTTTCTGTTTATCCACTTCAGGAAGGCTTTTGCTGACAAATATTGGTCTTGGGAAGGCTTCATCTCCAACATCGACTCTAACCAACTAATCTTTGACAGGAGGATCACGTTGCTCGAAGCGAAGCTTCCATTGAGTATCCATCCTTTGTGCCCAAGGATCAGATTCAGAGGCTTTGGCAAAGTCTTCGTCATCTTTCGAGAACTCGGCAGTTACCATATTGGAAGATAGAGTCACTCGATGGACGTGTCCTACACTAGTATCTGAATCACAGTCAACCAAATATTGACAAATTGACAATATAATACTTGTCATAATTCAATATGACACATCAAGATAGAGCTCAATGCAAAACAGATGTCGTCTCTCTCCTACAGTGTACTCGTTTTTAGAGTTTGTACTATTTTACATTTATTGAGTCTAGTAAAATGTAAACTGAGTAGCACTGGGTATTCTTGGCTTAAACCTTATCCCCAAACAAACCCAAAGCTCTACTAAGCCAAACTTAGCCCACAAAGCCTATCTGAACTCTCTGTCAACAAGGAGACAGAGTTCAGGCCGAACTCTGCCCCACACAGAGTTCGGGCCGAACTCTGCCCCCTGATTTTTAGGACCCTAATTTTTAGGGCTTGCTGTTTACAAGTTGTCCAACGGCCATAATTTTTTAATCTTTGGGACATAGTTCTGGCCGAACTCTGTCCTCCTGGACTAGTATAAATAACCCATCATTTCCACCATTTTCAATCATCCAATAATCTTTTCCTCTCTTCTTTATAAGCCTCATACAAGCCTTAATATTCTCATCTACTAACCATAAGCTTCCTAAGCATAAAAGTGCTCAGTGCTATTCAGTTAGAAGTTTATGCAAGAGTCAAAAAAGTCGCTTTAAAAATTCTAAGCTTCGCCACAGCAATCTTTGTAAGAAGTTGACGTGCCATTCTGAAGAAAAGGCACTGGTATAACTACTATTTCACAAATAGTGAATTTAATCCTGATCTAGAGTTCTCAGGCCTGGACTAGTCCTCCACGAGGAAAACTAGGTTAAAAATCTGCTGTGTTTGCGTATACTCTCTTGATCTTTTTATTTCCGCATTTACTACTCTGATTATTTGCTGTTGATAAAAAAAGGTTAATTTATATTTGGCTATTATCGTTATAAACTCTATGCACCCCCATCCAGAGTTGCATATCTGTTCTTCAATTGGTATCAGAGCTCTGTTCTCTTAACAAGGACTAACATCTTAGAGCTGATCCATGGCAACCACACAACCTATATTTTTTAGCCATGGTGAGGGACAGTCCACTCATAGGCCACCCCTATTTGATGGAACCAACTACACCTATTAGAAAATTAGGATGAGTTTCTATCTCAAGTCTCTAGACTTTGACCTGTGGACCATTATCACTGATGGTTACAAAAAGTCTGCCAGAATAGTTGTCGAGGGAGCTCTCATCGAAAAACCCAACGACAAATATTCTGACGAGGAGAAGAAACAGGCGAGTCTAGATGCTAAAGGTATTAATGCTCTTTTCTGTGCAATAGACATGACTAAATTTAACAGGGTCTCGACATGCACCACCTCGTACGAAGTATGGAAGCTTCTGGAAGTGACGCATGAAGGAACCACTCAAGTCAAGGAATCTAAGATCAGTCGTCTGATTCAAGAATACGAGGCATTCAAGATGAAACCGAATGAGACAATCACTCAAATGTACATAATGTTCGTTGACGTCATTAATCCTTTGTCATCTCTTGGCAAAAAATACTCCAATCATGAGAAGATCCGTAAGTTACTCAGGGGGCTACCGAAGATCTGGAACCCTAAGGTAACAGCAATTATAGAAGGCAATAATCTCACCAAAATTTCTATAGAAATTTTGATGGGAAAGCTGACGACCCATGAGCTCGACCTCAAAGACTTCGACGAACCTACTCCAACGGCAAAAGAGATTACCCTAAAAGCTCATCGTCGAAGGGCTGATCCTGAAGAGACTGACGACGACAATTCAGAAGGTGATGATCAAGCTCTTATAGTCCGTAACTTCAAGAAGTTCCTTCATTTCATTCAAAGGAAGAAGGAACAATAAGAAGACGACGAGGAAGAACCAACTTGCTACGGCTGCAAAAAGACTGGACATGTTCAAAAGGACTGTCCCTTTGCAAAGAAAGGTAACAAATATGAGAAGTCCTACAAGAAGCCCTCTTCACGAAAGTATGCCAACACTAGTATTTGGCACGAAAGCGAGGCCAGTGATTCTGAGGAAGAAGATGACTCTCCGTGAGATACTGCTAATGTCTGCCTAATGGCAACATCCGATAAGATAACTGACGAAACTCATAATGACTTTATATTTGATGAACTTGGCGATGCTTTTAATGACTTACTAAATGATCACAAGAAAGTCATTAGTAAATATAAGCATGCCAAGGAGAAAATCAAAGGCTATGAAATAGAGATTCATAATCTTTCTTCTTTACTTAATAATGTTAGAGACACTCCACCCACGGAAGTCACTGATGAGGTATCCAAGCTTAAATTAAGCTTACATAATGTCGAAACACTTATTGAGAAGCAGACATGTGAGATCTCAGCACTCAACAAAGAGCTTGCTGAAGAAAAGAATAAACACAAGATCTATCTCTATTGCTAAGATTGATGGTCTGAATGCAAAGTACAATGAACTGAATGTTGTCTCTAAGAAATTAGAGATCAGATTGGGGAAACAGGTTGCTCAAACTCAAACCCAATTCCACAGTCACAAAACACACACAAAATACCAGACCACTCATAATAGTAAAATACGTCACCCACATACAGCACATAACCATGCTTATATATACACGTACTCCCATACATCACGTAAACCACATACACGTAGACATCATTCTCAACCTACTCATAACTATTACCTTGCTACTGCACATAGTCATAACTATTATCCTGCTGCTACACATGTTTGCCATTGATTGTAAAAGTACAGAACAATTATCGGAGGACTGAACTTAGACTCACAATACAAACTCGCTCGTACAAAGAAAGCCTAGGAACGAAAACCTAGGTACAGCAGTCTAAGTACGATTATTTATTTTAGATTCTGGGGGGTGATGATAGAGGCTCGGGAAAGCGACGGCCACTCTGCCTTACTCCTTGGACGATCGGTATGCAGCCTTGACTCGGGGAAGATCTGCTCGGTCTTTGACGAAGAAATGCCTTCTTGCTCTCTCTCTGATTGCTCTCCTGGCTTCTCTCTCTCTCTCTGTGTATTCTCTCTCTGACTCTGTATATTTTTATTCTTTTGTTGCCGGTCCTTCTTGCAAGGGAATAATGCTGGCTATTTATAGGAGTGGGGTGTGATCATTAGGGTTTGCTAATGATCATTTGTTTGGAATGTCGGCGCTCCTTCAATCTATCTGAACCCTTGATCCTGATTATAATAAATCTAGGCCATTAATGCGGATAGCACCGTATCTTGTGAGCAATTAATGCTAACTGCTTTAAATCTTCATGATTGATTACGCCAATGTCTGATTGCTCGCCACGTGTCCCATTAGCTTGATAATAAATGATATGCCCTGATCTTAGTAATTATGACGATGATGTCAAATATACTTGTTGGGATTCGGTTAAATCCTTGATTGATCCGATGCCATGTGTTTTGATTGTGGGTCCTGCCAGAGCCGCATAGGATGGGCAATACTTGAACCGCAGGGAGATACTCTTCGTGAGCCGCATAGGACAATGTTTCATCGAGCCGCAGGGAACGAACTCTCAATAAGCCGCATATGCATAGTCTTTGCGAGCCGCATAAGCTAGCATTGTATTGAGCCGCAGGAACTCGTTTATTCTTGGCCGCATAAGCTCGCCTCAAAACTTTGGTAGACAGTGTCACTTTGAAGATTTTCCTTATTTCCGAAGTACTGCTTTTCGTGTCAGTCATTATAAAAACTTTATGTCAGGTCTGTCACTTGTCAGGTCTGTCAGCCGTCAGAGCATTAAATGCGTCCACACGTTGTGCACAGCTGTTTTTGAAGACCACGTGGCCTCTCTCTCTGGGCCGCATGGAGTTTACTCGAGCTGCCTATGTGCGTTGAGCCGCATGTCCATGTTGGTGACTTTTGAGCCGCATGATACTCTTGAGCCGCATGAAGCTCGTCTGATTTTGAGTCGCATGAAGCTTCCTGGGTTCTGTGACGCATGAAGAATGTCCCATGACCGAGCCGCATGAAGGACGTCTCATGACCGAGCCGCATGAGGAATGTCTCATGACCGAGCCGCATGAAGGACGTCTCATGACCGAGCCGTATGAGGAATGTCTCATGACCGAGCTGCATAAAGGACGTCTCATGACCGAGCCGCATGAGGAATGTCTCATGACCGAGCCGCTTTGTGGGCCCGGGTATCCCGAACACATGAGTTCATAGGTATCATATTTTCTCCCTGATGTGGGGGGCTAATAGAAATACTTGCCCTCGATCTTTGTTGGGAGACTCTTGAGAACCACTCTGTCCATTTGCCGCCGGGGGCTGGACACAGGTGGCTCTGTACAACTTTCCATCAGAGGCCCGCTTAGCGAGACGCTCTTGATGGTCAGAGGTTGGGACAGCTGACTGAGTCCGATGAGCCCGCGCTGCCCTAGACTTCATCTACTTAGCACCCGAAGGTGCGTAATAGGAAGAGTCCAAGTTTGGAAGGAGGAAAGAGAAGTTGGTGCCCTTTTCAAAGGAGGTAAGGGGGCTCTATTTATAGAATGGAGTGAGCCCTTTCTTCTTCTCCTTTCCGATGTGGGACTAAAAGCAATATTTTCCATGCTTCTACAGGACCCCCTTCAAAGTTTCCAAATTGCAAATTTGGAACACTTTGAATAAGAAGCATGGAAAGTAGATTTGTTTAGGTGTAGCAATCCAATCAGAGGTAGCATGGACGTGATAGGTTTGGGTACTTTCGCTGGGGATTTTTTGTGGACTTATCATCCTTGGCGTACCTTGGTTTTAGGTACGGATAATAAGTTGAGAGAGAGAACCATCATATTTATTCAGAGGTGGTATGACATAGTAAATATAAGGTTGATGGTAGAGCTTTCCTACTCAGAGGTGATATGGACATAGTAGGAGTGAACTCGAATGAGGATACATAGAACAACTCAGAGGTGCTATCAACGTGGAAGTTCTATGCATTGGGTGAAAGAATGCTATGGAACAGCTGGGCTCCGAAAGCATGTGATGATGAAGAAAGATGTGGATGTACTAAGGGACCTAGTACGGCATTTGTGGTCAGCAGAGGACATTTGTGGGCCTATTATCCTTGGCATACCTTGGTTTTAGGTACGGATAATGAGTTTGATAGGGATACCTAGGACAACTCTGCGGTAAGACGGATATGGAGGTTCTTGGTATCGGGCGAAAGAATGCCATAGAGCAGTGAACAGTTTTCTGTTTTTCTTTCACTGTTTTTCTTTTCTTTTTGTCATGGGGTGTGATCCCAGATAATGTAGTACTTTGAATTTTGAATAAATGAGCATGTTTCAACTCATTTTCTTTTTCTTGTACTTGTGGTGTTTGTGGAATTGGACCTGCTGGGGATTATTTGTGGACCTGTTACCCTGGGCGTACCTTGGTTTTAGGTACGAGTAACAAGTTTCGGAGAGGAATACCTAAAACAACTTCGCGATAAGACATCTATAGAAGTTTTTGGTATTCGAGAGAATGCCAGGGAGCAACTGGGCTCCTAGGCATGATAGGGAAGGGATGGGCGTGTACTGGAGACCTAGTACAGCATCTGTGGTCGACTGAGGACATTTGTGGTCATCAGAGGACATTTATGGTCAACAGAAGACATTTGTGGTCAACAGAGGACATTTGTGGGCCTATTATCCTTGGCATACCCTGGCTTAGGATACGGATAATAGGATGAAAGGGAACCAACATACTTACTCAGAGGTAATGAGGACATGGCAAGTATGAGGGTTTTATCGTAGAATCTTCCTGCTCAGAGGTAATGAGGACATGGCAGGAGTGGACTCAGCGGAGGATATTTATGGGCCTATTATCCTTGGCGTAACCTGGTTCAGGATACGGATAATAGGATGAAAGGAAAACCAACATACTTACTCAGAGGTAATGAGGATATGGCAAGTACGAAGGTTTTACCGTGGAGTCTTCCTACTCAGAGGTAAAGAGGACATGGCAGGAGAGGACTCCATGGAGGATATTTGTGGTCAACAGAGGATATTTATGGTCAACAGAGGACATTTGTGGACCTATTATCCTTGTCGTACTCCGGTTGTGGGTACAGATAATAGGTTGAAAGAGAATCGACATACTTACTCAGAGGTAATGAGGACATGGCAAGTATGAAGGTTTCTTCTACGGAGCCTTCCCACTCAGAGGTAATGAGGACATGGCAGGAGTGGGCTCAATGAAAAGGGGTACATAGAACGACTCAGAGGTAATGAGGACATGGAAGTTCTATGTAGGGGGTGATTTGTTTTTGGCGGAAGTGAAACGACTCAGAGGTAACGAGGACATGGCCATTTTGGAAATTTGTGGATCGCTTACCCTTTTTTGTGTACTGGAAGTGCGGGTATCGGATCATGAGGGAGGATCTCTTCCAGAAAGAAAGTTCAGAGGTACGATCATACATGACTTACTATCTGAAAGAGTGACCGGGATGTGAGTTCAGAGGCACCAACGGGCACATGACTCAATATTGTGAAAGTGTGAGTTCAGTGGCACCAGCGGGCACATGATTCGATAATCTGGGATGTTGTGGATGTGAGTTCAGTGGCACAAGAGGGTACATGACTCAGGAATCTGGAGAATGGTGAGTGTGAGTTCAGCGGTACCAGCGGGTACGTGACTCGGGAATCTGGAGAATGGTGAGTGTGAGTCCAACGGTACCAGCGGGTACATGACTAGATAATCTGAAATATGGTGGATGTGAGTTCAGCGGCACCAGCGGGTACATAACTCAATGATCTGGAATGTTGTGGATGTGAGTTCAGCGGCACCAGCGAGTACATAACTCAATGATCTGGAATGTTTTTTTTTGGATGTCGTTTCGGACGTAATACTTCTTCAGGAAGTTGCCTTTGATGGACAACATGAGCAAGTCTCAGTATGAGCAGCCACATACTTGGCCAGCTCCGACTCTTCTTTGACCACCCCCTGTGTAAATGCAGACTGAGAGGATGACTTGGGCAACTTGATTATCAGTGGTTTAGTTGATGGAGTTGAGCGTGGTATTGTTGGCAGACTAGCAACCCCCAGTTTGGCATTTGATGTGGGGCGAGGAGTGGCTGGTTCGCTAGAAGTGTCAGACCTTACATCGGGGTGTCGACCCTTCCTGGGAAGGCGTATCGTCATGGGCCTATCCGAGGGGTTGAGCTTTCCTGCTTGTGGTTGGCTGACTCTTGATAGCCTGATTGTCAGTGGCTCCGTTGTGGGTCTCGGCACTTGGCCGGACCTTGGCAGCCGGATTATCATCTGTTCTTCCTGTGCCGAGAGGCTGATCGCGTCCTTCCGCAGAGTAGCAGTAAGGGGTACGGACTTGCCCGGTTTGCGAGCTTGAAGGTGGATAGTCAGAGGTTCTTCTGATCCTGTGGCCGTCTTGGTATGAGCTTGCACATCTTCTTCGACCAGGTGCTTCTTTGATTGTTCGTACAGACAAGAGTCTGAGTAGTAAGATTCGACCCCTTTGAAGGGATCGATGTCAGCAAACTCTGTCTTCACAAAGCCGTATTTGTCGACATATTTGAAGCACTGGTGTAGCGTGGAAGGCACGATCATATAATCGTGTATCCATGGACGCCCCAAGAGGATGTTGTAAGAAGTGTCTGCATCTATGACGTAGCAGGTGACCTCGGATTGGAGATCCCCAATCTGACACTTCAGACGAATCTTCCCGATAGGGTAGCTCCTGCCCGAATTAAAACCGCTGATGGCGGTGCTTGTAGGTGTTAGGCGATGCATTGGGATGCGGAGATGATGTAGCAGACCTTTCGGGATGATGCTTATGGAAGAGCCAGGATCAATGTGCATCCGATCCACCTTCACGTCGCCGATGTATCCCGTGTAGTATAGCGAGCGATCATGTAGGTTGGTTTTGATGAGCATGTCCTGCGGAGTGAAGACGATGTTGGGCATTGCTCCCGTGCAGGCACTATCTTGGAGATCCATGGTTGAGTCCTCTCCAGTGAGGTTAGATTGAGCGAGATAGGCATCGGCATTTTGGAGTGCTTCGCTCAATGCAATACGAACGTCTTTGGAGAGCCTCAGGAGTTCATATAATGACAATTTGGCCGGAGTGTTAGCCAATTGTGCTAAGATGTCAAAGTTGTAGGGCCTCTCTAGCCCTTGGGCTGCGTCCTTTCGGAGAGATTTGTCGAAGCGAGTCTCCTTCGGCCTAGGCTTGTCGGTCGTCGAAGGCTGAGCCGGTGCCAGAGCATCAGTTGCAGTGGGTTGATGATTTTCAGCTGAACTATCAACCACAGGTTGGGATTGCACTTCGGACCGCATGACGACGGCTGTAGCTTCCTCGTTGTCTGCTGAAATTGTGCGGCAGGTCTTGATTTTTCCACTCTTTTTGTTGGTGGGAGATGGTGTGGGCCGAGTTACTTCTGACACCAAGTCTGGATGGACCCACATGACCTCTCCTCTTGAGGTGGTGAGAGGTACTAGACCAGCAGCTTGTTCTCGGGGCGGAGGAAGATTGGTAATCTCTATTACTGCGAGAGGGACGGGAATTACCCCATCTTGCGTCTCCGTTGGAGGGAAGTTACCAAATTGTACGGACACCATATTGGCTGCAACGGTTACCTCTTCGAAGTCGATGGCCAGAGCATTCGAATCGATGAGGCTTTGGATGTACCGTTTTAGTTGGTAGCAGTCATGTGTAGCGTGGTGTACATAACGATGGTAATGGCAGAACTTCGGGTTCTCCAAATCAGCCGGCCGAGGCTCCCGTCTTGGTGGAGGAAGCTGAATTCTACCTCCTTGTATAAGCATGTCTAAGATAGGCTTGACGTGGCCGTCTTCGAAAGAGTAAGTGATCTGAGGCCATTGCTTGTCTGCTGGCTGTGGCTCGGGCTTCTGGGCCGTGTCGACCACCATAGCCTGTTTTCCCTTGTTGTCCCAATTGTTGGAGGGGTTACCCCCATTATCGTTGTTGAGACGCTTGCCCTTGTTTTCTCCTTCTGAGATGTGCAACCCCAGTTGGCGGGCCTTCTTCAGTCGTTCTTCAGCACTTGTGGCGCTGATGATGAACGCCTTCTAATCTTTGAATTGACTCTCGCCCATCCAGAGACTGATCGTTGGAAGCAGTCTCTTTTGGCAGGTTTCGATCAAGGAAGAGTCCGGGTTGCCAGATGGTTACTTCATTGCGGTTTGACGAAATCGCTCAATATAATTCTTTGTCAGCTCTTTCTCTCCTTAAATGACGTCCATGAGGGTAGACATCGTGACGTCTAGACCTACCTTATAGAACCTCTCCAAGAACAGGCGTTTGAAGCTAGCGAAGGAATGGATGCAATTGTCCAGCAGGTTGCGGTACCAATCGAAGGCGACTCCTTCTAATGCCCCAATGAATAACCGCGTGAGGATAGCGTCATCATGGGGCAGATGGTCGGTAGTGACCTCAAAGTAAGTGATGTACCGACTTGCTGAAGTCTTGCCATCATATGGGTTGATATTGAACGGCTTATATCTTGGTGGAAAGGGAACATCCCTCCATTCAGCAGGATATGGTTGCCGTATCCTGAGGTCTTGAGAGTTTTCTCGGGCATGGAACATTGCTCGGAGCTCCTGAACCTCTCTTCTTACTTCTCGGGCCTCATCTGTTGCGGTAGGGGCCGTTATCTCGGGAGGATTGTTGCCCGGGTTCGGTGCCGCTAAATTTGAATCTACGTTGATTACGGGACCCGTGCTTGTCTGGCCAGGTGTCATCCCCTGCAGATTAGGAAGCGCCGCTTTGATTTCGTCTACAGACTTGACCAAGGCGTGCATTATGGCCTCCAAAGTATCGATGCGCTGGCGATCACCGGAACCGTCTTGATTGCTGTCTGTCATGAATACCGTCTTCACATGAGGAGTGACGGAAGGAGTGGTGGAGGATGTACCTTCCGAGTCGTACCCGTGCATCGAGAAATCATCAGGATATGTGAGGATGTTCTTTTCAGGTTCGGACTCGGAAGGAACACTACCCCCAGCTTCGGAGCTTGCTTCGTCTAGGATGTCCTTGGGGACGTCGGTATCTGTTGTATCCGTCGGAGGATTTGCTTCCTCCAGTCCGTATTCCTGGAATGTCGGATTGTCGTAGATATTTGGAGGAGTGCTACCCCCAGTTTCGACGACCCCCAATGTTGCAGACGACGAACTTCCTACTGCAGCAGTTTTCGTCTTCGAACGGGTGTGTTAAAATACTCCAGTGGAGGATAACCCTTTAGATGATGGTTTCTTAGCTGCAGTAGTTGACACCTTTGGGCTGGAGATGCTTGTCTTCTTCCCTCTTCCCTTGGCAGGAACTTTCTGCGCGGACTTGTAGGAGACAACAGGAGGTGCCTCGTCTTCTGAGCTCGGGTGATGTAGTCTTTGGAAGACGGATGGCCGGTCTTCTGTCACCGTCGCGTTGCTGCAACAGCAGTTGACGATGATCTGGGTGCATTGATGTCCGTGTGAGGGCTCTTTACACTCCGAAGCTCCTTCTCTTTCCTTGCGTTTATGGAGGATAACCTCACGCAGGTCAGAGGAACCACTTTGTCGCCGGGGGCTGGACTTGAGTGGTTTTATATAACTTCCCATCAGAGGCCCGTGTGATAATCAGCGGGACGCCCCGATAGTCAGAGGTTGGGGCAGTCGTCTGGACTTGATGAGCCCGCGCTGCCCTAGACTTAATCCTTTTAGCACTTGTGGGTGCGTAATAGGAGGAGTCTAAGTCGAATACCACAGAGTCTGGATTATCATCCAGAGAATGATCAGAGTCAGGACCGCATGAGAGCCGGTCGAAGACTGATCGAGAGAAGCGTGGGACGGACGCTATGAGGCTAGCATTGGATACCGTGCAGGCTGTCTGCATGCGGCTGTCTTTTGTTGTAGGATGAGTCCTTATGCGGCTAGGAGTCACGACCGTACAGGCTGACCGCATGCGGTTGGCATCTGTGGCCGTATAGGTTTTCTGCAAGCGATTGACTTTAATAGCCGCATGAGTCTCATCCGTGCGGTTGGCAACTGTAGCCGCATAAGTTATGCGGCTGACAGATGTGGTCGCATGAGTTTTCTTTATGCGGTCGGCGGTTGTAGCCGTATGGGCTTTCTTCCAGCGGCTAATACTCTTCTGAGGCTCGGATTGCGTAGAGTTCCTCTTTGCCCCTGCAAGTCCAGCATCATAGTGTTTTCTTCTGCCGGACTTGGTGACAGCAGGGTTGTCTACGGTCTGAAGTGGGGCCGCAGGGGAGTCTTTTTTGCCATCTTGAGCAATAGAGGGCACCCCATCAAGGGCTTACGGAGGAGCAAATGATTTTGGCCTCCACTCTTTGCGAGCCTTTATGGTGCGGGTGCACTTCTGGACCGGGCCAGTGCTACCTTCAGAGTGTATCTCTTCGAACGCCTGTTGGTCGAAGCGTACGACCATCTTCTGTTGTATAGAGCCAAGTTTGGCTGCGTCCGATTGCGTCACCAACTCCTCTGCCGTAGAAAAGTTAGTCCCCAGCAGAGTCGCCATCGTGTTTGCCATTGATTGTAAAAGTACAGAACAATTATCGGAGGACTGAACTTAGACTCACAATACAAACTCGCTCGTACAAAGAAAGCCTAGGGACGAAAACCTAGGTACAGCAGTCTAAGTACGATTGTTTATTTTAGATTCTGGGGGGTGACGATAGAGGCTCGGGAAAGCGACGGCCGCTCTGCCTTACTCCTTGGACGATCGGTACGCAGCCTTGACTCGGGGAAGATCTGCTTGGTCTTTGACGAAGAAATGCCTTCTTGCTCTCTCTCTGATTGCTCTCCTGGCTTCTCTCTCTCTCTCTGTATATTCTCTCTCTGACTCTGTATATTTTTATTCTTTTGTTGCCGGTCCTTCTTGCAAGGGAATGATGCTGGCTATTTATAGGAGTGGGGTATGATCATTAGGGTTTGCTAATGATCATTTGTTTGGAATGTCGGCGCTCCTTCAATCTATCTGAACCCTTGATCCTGATTACAATAAATCTAGGCCATTAATGCGGATAGCACTGTATCTTGTGAGCAATTAATGCTAACTGCTTTAAATCTTCATGATTGATTACGCCAATGTCTGATTGCTCGCCACGTGTCCCATTAGCTTGATAATAAATGATATACCCTGATCTTGGTAATTATGACGATGATGTCAAATATACTTGTTGGGATTCGGTTAAATCCTTGATTGATCCGATGCCATGTGTTTTGATTGTGGGTCCTTCCAGAGCCGCATAGGATGGGCAACACTTGAACCGCAGGGAGATACTCTTCGTGAGCCGCATAGGACAATGTTTCATCGAGCCGCAGGGAACGAACTCTCAATGAGCCGCATATGCATAGTCTTTGCGAGCCGCATAAGCTAGCGTTGTATTGAGCCGCAGGAACTCGTTTATTCTTGGCCGCATAAGCTCGCCTCAAAACTTTGGTAGACAGTGTCACTTTGAAGATTTTCCTTATTCCCGAAGTACTGCTTTTCGTGTCAATCATTATGATAATTATATGTCAGGTCTGTCACTTGTCAGGTCTGTCAGCCGTCAGAGCATTAAATGCGTCCACACGTTGGGCACAGCTGTTTTTGAAGACCACGTGGCCTCTCTCTCTGGGCCGCATGGAGTTTACTCGAGCTGCCTATGTACGTTGAGCCGCATGTCCATGTTGGTGACTTTTGAGCCGCATGATACTCTTGAGCCGCATGAAGCTCGTCTGATTTTGAGTCGCATGAAGCTTCCTGGGTTCTGTGCCGCATGAAGAATGTCTCATGACCGAGCCGCATGAAGGACGTCTCATGACCGAGCCGCATGAGGAATGTCTCATGACCGAGCCGCATGAAGGACGTCTCATGACCGAGCCGCATAAGGAATGTCTCATGACCGAGCCGCATAAAGGACGTCTCATGACCGAGCCGCATGAGGAATGTCTCATGACCGAGCCGCTTTGTGGGCCCAGGTATCCCGAACACACGAGTGCGTAGGTATCATGTTTTCTCCCTGATGTGGGGGGCTAATAGAAACACTTGCCCTCGATCTTTGTTGGGAGACTCTTGAGAACCACTCTGTCCGTTTGCCACCGGGGGCTGGACACAGGCGGCTCTGTACAACTTTCCATCAGAGGCCCGCTTAGCGGGACGCTCTTGATGGTCAGAGGTTGGGACAGCTGACTGAGCCCGATGAGCCCGTGCTGCCCTAGACTTCTTCTACTTAGCACCCGAAGGTGCGTAATAGGAAGAGTCCAAGTTTAGAAGGAGGGAAGAGAAGTTGGTGCCCTTTTCAAAGGAGGTAAGGGGGCTCTATTTATAGAATGGAGTGAGCCCTTTCTTCTTCTCCTTTCCGATGTGGGACTAAAAGCAATATTTTCCATGCTTCTACAACACATAGTCACTATCCTCCTGTTTTACATAACTAGCACCATACATCACTATCAACCTGCTCCTAACACAAATAGGCATGCTACTTGCAAATACTGTAGATTACATGGTCATATCTCACCACAGTGTAGAATTAGAAAATTAGTTGTTATTAATCTATATGCATGGGTACCGAAGACTATCATTTCAGGACTCACAAGAACTTGGGTACCAAAGGCCACATCTACTCGTGATGTAGGTGGACCTTCCTTCTTCAACTAAAAGCAACTGGATTCTTGATAGTGGGTGCTCGCGACATATGATTGGAGACGCAAATCTTTTCGTATCACTATCGATGAAGAGGGAAGGATATGTATCCTTCGATAACAATTTAAAGGGCTACATCATAGATAATGGTACTATTGGTTATCCTCCTTCTCCTGTAATAAAGGATGTCTGCTTAGTGACCGAGTTAAAGCATAACCTGCTCAGCATAAGTCATCTTGCTGATCATGGATATGATATTAACTTTGGACAGAATAAATGCTACATTTATGATAGGTCAACTAGAGACATTGCTTTTGAAGGGATAAGAGAAGATAATATTTATATTTTCTATCTATCTAAAAATAATAATAGTGCAGGAAGATGCCTCTACGCCCATAAGGATGAAAGACTTTTGTGGTACCAGCATCTTGGTCATGCCAATATGGATACTATATCCAGGCTATCGACAAAGAAACTATTAAGAGCTCTGCCCGACATCACATTCAAGAAGGACACGGTATGTGCTGAATGTGAACTGAATAAGGCAACCAAATCTTCATTTAAATCTATAAACACTGTAAGTACTACTAGACCCTTACAATTACTGTACATGGACTTATTTGGTCACAGTGGAGTAGCCAGTCTTGGTGGAAAACTCTATACTTTTGTTATTGAAGATAACTTTTCAATATTTACTTGGGTTTTCTTTCCTACAAACAAAAACGATACTATATCAGTTTTCAAAATCTTTGCCAAAAAGGTCCAAAACAAAAAAGGCTACATGATTACGCGAATCCGAAGTGATCATGGAGGCAAATTCAAAAATTCTAATTTTGAAAAGCTTTGCGAAACAAATGGCTTTGATCATGAGTTTTCTTATCCTAGAACTCCTCAACAAAATGGTGTTGTGAAGCAGAAGAATAGGACTCGTAACGATATGTCTAGAGTCATGTTTAATAAATTTTTACTTCCGAAATACTTTTGGGCAGAAGTTGTCAGTACAGCTTGCCATGTTTTAAATAGGGTGTTTATTCGACCTATTTTAAAGAAAATACCATATGAGATTTGGTTTGGTAGGACTCCTAATGTCTCTTATTTTAGAGTGTTCGGTTGTCGCTGTTTTATCCTAAATACCAAAGACAAATTAGGCAAGTTTGATACCAAAGTTGACGACGGTATTTTTCTTGGCTATGCTGCCAAGAGTAAGGGATATAGAGTGTTCAACAAACGCTCAATGATTGTAGAAGAATCTACTAATGTGACTTTTGATAAGGAAAATAGTACAGCGGCTATCCCCGACGATGATGATGAACTATCAACTTCTACGCCGATGAATACTACCCCTGAAACCAATTCTCTGGAGGACTTACCGAAGAAGTTCGAGTTCAAGCCGTCACACCCAGAAAACTTGGTAATAGGTGAGGTATCACGCGGAGTAAGTACTCGATCATCTTTAAGATATTCTATTGCTAGCACTGCTTTCATTTTGTAAATTGAGCCTAAAAATGTTTTAGAAGCTTTTAATGATGAATTTTGGATTTACGCTATGCAAGAAGAACTCAACCAATTCGAAAGAAGCCAGGTCTGGGAACTTGTTCCTAAACCAGCTAACCATTCGATTATTGGTACTAAATAGATTTTTCGTAACAAAGTAAATAAAGATGGTTCAGTCACCCGCAACAAAGCTCGTCAAGTAGCTCAATGATACAACCAAGAGGAAGTTATCGACTACGATGAGACATATTCTCTAGTTGCAAGACTTGAAACCATTCGGATGCTTTGTGCCTTTGTAAATTTTCAAAATTTTAAACTTTTTTAAATGAATGTGAAAAGTGTTTTTCTGAATGGTTTTATTAAAGAGGAAGTCTTTGTAAAACAACCCCCTGGTTTTGAAAATCACAAATTTTTCGACCATGTTTTCAAGCTCAAGAAAGCGCTCTATGGCCTCAAACAAGCCCCCAGAGCTTGGTATGAACACCTAAGCAATTTCTTACTAGATAAAGGTTTTTCAAAAGGGAAAATTGACACTACACTTTATATCAAAACTTTTAAATACACCATTCTTTTAGTTCAAATTTATGTTGATGATATCATATTTGGGTTACTAATGTCAATCTATGTCAAGATTTCACTAAGTGTATGCAGAACGAATTTGAGATGAGCATGATAGAGGAGCTCAATTACTTCCTCGGACTGCAAGTCAAATAAACTTTGCAAGGAACATTCATCAGCCAGTCAAAATACATAAAGGATATGCTGAAGAAGTTTGATCTTGACAACGTTAAACCAATCAACACTCCTATGGCTACTACAACCAAGCTGGAACCTGATGAAAGCGGCAAACCTGTTGACCAACGTAAGTATCGAGGTATAATTGGTAGTCTACTTTACCTAACTGCTAGTCGTCCCGATATCATGTTTAGTGTTTGTCTGTGTGCTCGCTATCAAGCTAGTCCTAAGGAATCACACTGTAGAAGCATAGAAAAGAATAAAGAAAGGTTCATGCGACCAAGGATCCCCATGCAGCTCAGAGAGCCCATGTGGCTCAGGGATCCATGCGGCTCAAGAGTCTATGCGGCTCGAATAATTCCATACGGCCCAGAGAGGAGCCACGTGGCCTTCAACAGCTCTTCCCTTCGTCTTTTATTGCATTTAATGCCCTGACGGCTGACAACTCTGACAAATAACAGCTCTGACAAAAATGCGCAATAATGACTGACGTAATGGCGTGTTCCTAGGGAAGAGGAGAAAATCTTCTCACAGCTGGCAGAATCCATCAAATCCTGAGGCATGCGGCTGCTGCATTTATGCGACCACCCACTTCATGCGGCCGCCCATCTTCATGCGACTGCATCCTTTATGAGGTCGTCCACTCCCATACGGCTGCCCATCTTCATGCGGCTGCATCCCTTATGTGGCTGCCCACTCCCATGCGGCTACCCATCTTCATGCGGCTGTTCATCCCCATGCGGCTGCCCATCTTCATGCGGCCGTTCATCCTCATACGGCCCACTCATATGCGGCTCTGCCAAGATGACCCAGTGGAGACACTTGGCACTTTTCATGATGATTGAGACACGTGGCAGTCTTATCTTCTGGAATTATGGGTGCTAACGAATCCTAACAAAATCAGATTTGTTGCAATCACCATAAGTTCCCGGATCAAATCAAATCAAGAAAATTAGGCACGTGGCAGGCCATTACAATTCGTGAATATTCATGGCAATCTACATTTATTGTCCACAAAGATTTAATGTAATCACATTAATTGCTTAAATCTATTATATGCAAGATGGACGGCCCAGATTAATTAACTCTCAGGCCGTCGACTTTTGAGAATGAGCAATCATTGCAAACCCTAATGATGCCCCCCACTCTTATCAATAGCAAGGTGTCATTCCCTTGCAAACCCCCTCCACTCGGATCCAGAGAGAATCAGAGAGAGAATAGACAGAGGTCGAAAGGACAGAGGAGCATACAGAGAGAACAAAGAGAGTATTTCTTCATCAATGCCAAGCAGTTCTTCTCCAGAGCCAAGGCTGCACCCGATCGTCCAAGGAGTAAGGCATAGCTGCCGTCGCTTTTCCGAGCATCTATCATCACCCCCTAGAATCTAAAATAAATAATTGTACTTAGATTGCTGTACCTAGGTTTTCGTCCCTAGGCTTTCTTTGTACGAGCGAGTTTGTATTGTGAGTCTAAGTTCAGTCCTCCTATATAAATTGTTCTGTACTTTTACAATCAATGGAAAACACGATGGCGACTCTGCTGGGGACAAACTTCTCCATGGTTGAGGAGTTGGTGATGCAATCGGATGTAGCCAAACTTGGCACCACACAACAGAAGATGGTCGTCCGCTTCGACCAACAGGCGTTCGAAAAAATGCTCTCTGAAGGAAGCACTGGCCCGGTCCAGAAGCGAACCCGTACAAAGAAGGCTCGCAGGGAGTGGAGGCCAAAGTTATTTGCTCCTCTCCAAGCCCTGGACGGAGTACTCTCTGCTGCCCAAGACGGCGAAGGCAACTCTCATGCGGCCCCACTTCAGGCCATAGAGGACTCTGCTGTCCCCAAGTCCGGCAGAGGAAAGCAGTACGATGCTGGACTTGCAGGGGCAAAGAGTGATTCTATGTGCTCCAGAAAGAAATCGAACAAAGGCAATAACCGCAAAACGAAGACTCATGCGGCCAAGATTGCCAATCTCATGAATGATGTCCATATGGCCGAAACTGCCAGCCAAATGCATCACACTCATGCGGCCAGGATTTCCAGCCGCATGGAGAGGACCTATGGGGCTAAGCCTTCCAACCGCAGTATGAAAGCCCATGCGGCTACGACTGCCAGCCGCATGAAGACTGTTGACTCCAGCCGCATGCCCTCACGCGGCTCAGTCTTCGACCGCCTCTCCTACGGTCCTGATCTCTCGTACTCCCGAGAAGACATGTCTGACTCTCTCCAGCACCACTTAGACTCTTCCTATTATATGCCCTCATGCACCAGAGTAAAGCAGTCTAGGGCAGCGCGAGCTTGGCAAGCTCAGTCAGCTGACCCGACCTCTGACCATCTGAGCATTCTACATAATGTTATGCGGGCCTCTGATGGAAAGTTGTACAGAACCACTCGAGTCCAGCCCCCGGCGGCAAACGGACAGGATGCTCCCAAAAGTCTCCTAAAATCGAGGGAGCAAACATGGTCATTCCGGATCCATCTGACTTGCGTGAGGCTATCCTCCACAAGCGCAAGGAAAGAGAGGGGGCCTCGGGGTGCAAAGAGTCCTCCCACGGACGTCACTGCACCCAAATCATCGTCAACTGCTGTTGCAATAACGCGATGGTACGAGAAGACCGGCAGTCCGTCATCCAAAGACTACAACAACCATGTTCAGAGGATGAGGTACCTCCCGTCGTCTCCTGCAACTCTGCTTAGAAAATTCTCGCCGATGGGAGAGGGAAGAAGACAAACGTTTCCAGCCTAAAGATTTCAACCACTATGACTAAGAGACTGTCGTCTAAGCGGTTGCCCACCACCGGAGTTTTCCAAGGTACCAGTTCAAAGACAAAATCTGCTACTGTGGGAGATTCATCGTCCACATCACTGAAGGTTGCTAGAACTGGGGGTAGCACTCCTCCGAACCTCTACGACAATTCGATGTTCCAAGAAGATGAGCCGGAGGAAACAACTCTCCCATCAGATGCAGCAAATCCCGACGTCCCCGAGGACGTCCACACTTCCCAAGACGAGGCAAACTCGGAAGTTGGGGGTACTGTTCCTTCTGAGTCTGAACCAGAGGAAGACATTCCCACATACCCCGATGACTTCTCGTTACAGGGGTATGATTCGGAGTGTACGTTATCCACCGTCCCTTCCACTTCTATTCATGTCAGGACAACATTCATGACAAACAACGAACATGGTGGTCCCAGTGATTGCCAACGCATCGACACTCTGGAGGCCATACTGCGCACTTTGGTCAAATCCGTGGACGAGATCAAAGCAGCCCTCCCTACTCTGCAAGGAGGGACGCCTGGCCAAATAAACTTGGGTCCCGCGGTCAATGCAGACTCAAACTCAGCGGCACCAAACCCGAGCAATATTCCTCCTGAAATGTCAGCTCCTACCGCTGTAGACGAAGCCAGGGAGGCAAGAAGAGAGGTCCAGGAGCTCCGGGCCATGTTCCATGCCCGAGAAAACTGCCAAGACCTCAGGATACGACAACCGTATCCCGCTGCGTAGAGAGATGTTCCCTTCCCACCATAGTATAAACCATTCCACATCAATCCATATGATGGGAAGACCTCCGCAAGTCGGTACATCACCTACTTCGAGGTCACCACCGACCATCTGCCCCATGACGATGCCATCCTTATACGATTATTCATCGGGGCATTGGAGGGGGTCGCCTTCGACTGGTACCGTAACCTGCCAGACAACTGCATCCACTCCTTCGCCAGCTTTAAGCGCATGTTCTTGGAGAGATTCTACGAAGTAAGACAGGACATCACAATATCCACCCTCATGGACGTCGTTCAAGGGGAGAAGGAGCTGACAAGGAACTATATTGAGCGGTTCCGCCAAACCACAATGAAGTTGCCATCCGGTAATCCGGATTCCTCCTTAATTGAAATTTGCCAAAAGAGACTGCTTCCAACAATCAGCCTCTGGATGGGTGAAAATCAATTTAAGGACTGAAAGACGTTTATCATCAGTGCCACTAGCACCGAAGAACGGTTGAAGAAGGCTTGCCAACTGGGATTGCACATCTCAGAGGGAGAGGACAAAGGCAGGCGTCCTAATGTCAACAACAACAATGGGAGTAGCTCCACCAACAATCGGGACAACAAGGGTAAGTAGGCTATGGTGGCCGACACAGCCCAGAAACCTAAGTCAAAATCGGCAGACAAGCAATGGCCGCAAATGACCTACTCTTTCGAAGACGGCCATGTCAAGCCCATCTTGGATATGCTCATGCAAGGAGATAGAATTCAGCTCCCTCCACCAAGACGGAAACCTCGGCCGGCAGAAATGGAGAGCCCAAAGTACTACCTTTACCACCGCTACGTCCACCATGCTACACACGACTGCTACCAACTGAAACGATACATCCAACATCTCATCGATTTGAACGCTCTGGCCATCGATTTCGAAGACGTAACCGTGGCGGCCAATATGGTGTCAGTACAATTTGGCAGCTTCTCTCCAACAGAAACTCAAGACGGTGTGGTATACATCCCTCTGGCAACAATAAAGATTGCTAAACTTCCACCTCCCCGGGATCAGGCTGCTGGTCTAGTACCCCTCAGCACATCATGGGGGGAAGTCATGTGGGTCCATCCAGACCTGGTACTCGAGGTGACTCAATCCATACCATCTTCCATCCGTAAGAAGAAGAGTGGAAAAGTCAGATCCTGCCGCACAATCTCAGCAGATATCGAGGAAGTCACGGCTGTCGTTACCCGATCTGGGGCACAATCCCATCCTGTGGCTGATAACTCGGCTGAAGATCATCAGCCAGCTACTGCTGACGCTCCAGGACCTTCTCATGCTCCGACGAACGACAAGCCTAGGCCGAAGGAGACCCGCTTTGACAAATCTCTCCGAAAAGAGGCACTGCAGGGGCTGGAGAGGCCCTACAACTTCGACATCTTGGCATAATTGGCCAACACACCGGCCAAATTGTCATTATACGAGCTCCCGAGACTCTCAAAGGATGTTCGCACGGCTTTGAGCGATGCACTCCAAAATGCCGACGCCTATCTGGCTCAAGTCAATCTCACAGGAGAGAGCCCGCCTGCAAATCTCCTAGACAGCACTTGCACAGGAGCGATGCCCAACATTGTCTTCACTCTGCAAGATATGCTCATTAAGACCAACCTGTACGATCGTCCGTTATACTACACTGGATACATCGGTGACGTAAAGGTGGATCGGATGCACATTGATCCTGGTTCTTCCATAAGCATCATTCCGAAGGGTCTGTTACATTATCTCCGCATTCCTATGCATCGCCTGACGCCAACAAGCACCGCCATCAGCGGTTTCAATTCAGGCAGGAGCTACCCGATCGGAAATATTCGCTTGAAGTGCCGAATTGGCAATCTCCAGTCAGAAGTAACCTGTTATGTCATAGATGCGGATACTTCCTACAACATCCTCTTAGGACGCCCTTGGATACACGATTATATGATCGTGCCTTCCATGCTTCATCAGTGCTTAAAGTATGTCGATAAACACGGCTTCGTGAGGACAGAATTTGTCGACATCGATCCCTTCAAAGGGGTCGAATCCTACTACTCAGACTCTTGCCTATACGAGAAGTCGAAGAGGCACCTGGATGAAGATGTACAAGCTCGAACTAAGACGGCCTCAGGATCCGAAGAACCTCTGACGATCCACCTTCAAGCTCGCAAACCTGGCAAGTCCGCACCCTTACGGCCGCTCTGCGTAAGGACGTAATCAGCCTCTCGGCACAAGAAGGGCAAATAATAAACCGGCTGCCAAGGTCGGTAAAGTGCCAAGACCCACAATAGAGCCACTGACAATCAGATTGCCTAGAGCCGGTCAGCCACAAACGAAGAAGCTCAATCCCTCCGACAAGCCAATGACGATACGTCTTCCCAAAAAGAATCGTAACCCCGATACAAAGTCTGGGGCTTCTAGCGAGCCAAACACACCCCGTCCAGCATCGAGTACCAAATTGGGGGTCGCTAGTTTGCCAACGACTCCATGTTCTGCTCCACCAGCGGAACCCCTGATGATCAAGTTGTCCAAGTCATCCTCTCAGTCTTCCTTTATACAGAGGGAGCCGAAGAAAAGCCGGAACTAGCTAAGTATGTGGCTGCCCACACTGATGTTCCCTCCGCAGATGATGTAATACCGCTAGAAAAGATCCCTTACTTCATCAATAAGGGGCTATCTTCGAACTACCTCGAGCTTAATAAGCTTTGTACAATGTATGTTATGGAACACGGTACAGGCACTCACCTACACACACAGGTGACAAATGTTTACACCGTAAACCAACTTACTCCAGTAGAAGACGCTTACCGCATAATCGAGGAAGGGGACCATCCAATCATCTTCGACCGAAAGGATGATCTACAGCCCTTCACCATAGAGAAGGTCGATCTCGAATCAGACGCCGGGAGACTGCCTCTGTATCTTTATAGTCCCCAATCCAAATACCTCATGCAAAAACAGGGGTATGATCTGGAGACTACGCCAGGCTTGAACTACGGTACTGGTCGACGATTACCTTTAAAGTCGCCAGTCCCGGTTGGTAAACCATGGGACTACTACAGCAAGACCCGATGTGGATTAGGATACGTTACGCTCGCAACGATCCCTAAAAGTTCAGATGAGGAACGCAACTGGCATTCAAATTCGACCGGATCACCAACTTCTGATTTGGATGCCAGCATCGGCGACGTATTCAGATAAGTCCTGTCAGTCAATTTGGCATTCGTCGAGGCTTACGAAGAAGATGAAGACATTTCTGAAATCCTCGAGTTAGAGCTGAGGGCCCAACAGCTGGATGCACAATGGGAAAAGCGGTTTGAACAAAAAGAGCCTTCTACTGAAGATGAGGTCATACAAGTGGATCTAGGCAGCGACTCTTCTCCAAAACCAATCTTTGTCAGTAAAAGCCTGACAAACAAAGAGCAAGAATCGCTACTGGAACTCGTCAAAGAAAATATTAATGTGTTCGCCTGACAAACCCTGAGGTTGCCCTTCACAAGCTCAACATTCGGCCAAATGCAAAGCCGATCAAACAACAACAGCGACGCTTCCGCCCGGGCATCATGGATGCGATCGAAGCCAAAGTCAACAAACTGATAGCCAGCGGCTTCATTCGTGAGGAACAACATCCAGACTGGGTCGCCAACATAGTTTCGGTCCTCAAGAAGAATGGGAAGATTCGAATCTGCATCGACTTCCGCAATCTAAATGAGGTATGTCCCAAAGATGAATTCTCCCTCCCTATCACAGACATTATGATTGACAACACATGCAGCTTCGAACACATGTCATTCATGGATGGCTTCTCGGGGTACAACCAAATCAAGATGTCTCCTGACAACGAGAAGCATACATCATTCCGAACACCGATTGGCACATACTGCTACACAGTCATGCCTTTCGGTTCAAAGAATGCTGGCGCCATATATCAAACAGCCATGAGTATCATCTTCAGAGACCACTTGCGCAAGACTGTGGAATGCTACGTCGATGACGTCTCCGTCAAGAGTCGCTATAAGGGAGACTATCTGCAGGATCTGAGGACGGTATTCAACCTGATGCGAGCGTACAACCTGAATATTAATCCCACAAAATCCTTCCTGGGCGTACCCAGCAGAAAATTCCTGGGTTTTATTATTACTTCCTAGGGAATTCATGTAGATCCATAGAAGACAAAGGTAATTATGGAGATGGGTCCCCCGAGAAATCTCTACGAACTCAGAGGCCTTCAAGGGAGGCTAGCTTACATCAGGAGGTTCATTTCTAACCTCTCCGGACGATGTCAGCCATTCACCCATCTCATGAAGAAGGGCGTCTCATTCGTATGGGACGAAGAATATCAGCGTGCCTTCGACAGCATCAAAGAATATTTGTCGAACCCTCCAGTCCTGGTGGCCCCGATTGCTGGAAAACCATTCTTGCTATATGTACGAGCAATAGAGCATTCCCTCGGCGCTCTGCTGGCACAAAACAACGATGCGGGCCATGAACAAGCTATATATTACCTCAGTCGAATGATGATCGGGCCAGAGCCCCGATATACCGCCGTGGAAAAGGAATGCCTCGCCCTGGTATTCGCCATTCAAAAGACGCGGCACTATGTCACCGGATAAACCATACATATGATCTCACGAGTCAACCCTCTCAGGGTCCTCATGACTAAACCAGGGGCACTCAGCTCTCGCCTCGCCACATAGACAATATTGTTGTCTTCTTATCATATAGTCTTCGTCCCGCAAAAGGTTATTAAAGGTCAAGCTCTGGCAGACTTTTTAGCAGCCCACCCAGGCTCGAAGTTGTCCAGAATATACGAAGGAATCCCAGATGAGGTCGCCGACTCACATGCAACCTCCTACGATGATATATGGCGAATGTTCTTCGACGGCGCCTCAAGGTCCGGACCTAAGGGCAACATCGTCGTCGGAGTCGGGGTGGTACTAATTTCTCCTTCCGGATTGGTGATCAATCGCGCTTACTCTCTCGCAGAGCCCTGCTCTAACAATGTGGCCGAGTACAACGCTTTGGTCATTGGCCTCCAACTTGCAAGAGAGCTGGAGGTAGAATATCTTGATGCTTACGACGATTCATAGTTGATCGTCAATCAGGTCCGGGGTTCATACGAAGTCCGCCATGAAGACATGATCCCCTATCACCAGATAGCGATCAACATCTTCTCGTCATTTGAAGGGTTCTTTATCGAACACGTCCCCAGAATCCAAAATATCGAAGCCAACGCCATAGCAGGCCTTGCCGCTTCCCTAGCAGTGCCAAATCATACTCATCATTCGGTGGATGTGATAGGCCACAAACTGGTCTGTCCCAAGAACAACGTTCAATTCGTGGTGAGTTATTTCGCTCAGATGATCGACGAAGTGTCAGACTGGAGACAACCATTTATAGACTTTGTAGTCTACGACATCCTGCCCGAGAACCCAAAGGAAGCTACCTCTATCAGAAGGCGATCTCTCAGATTCTTCTACGATACAGAGACGAAAATGCTGTATCGCCGATCCTACGATGGGTTATTGCTTCAGTATCTGTCAAACGCAGAAGCCAAAAAAGTCGTACGCGAAGCTCATGACGGTGTCTGCGGGGCCCATCAGCCTGGCCCAAAATTGCAAAACCGCCTTCGCCGAATGGGCTACTACTTGGCCCACGATGGTAGCAAATACGATAGACTACGCAAGAAAGTATAAAGCCTGCCAAGTCTATGCGGACTTCATCCACCAACCATCCGAATTTCTACATTCGACAGTGGCATACTGGCCATTCGAAGCATGGGGAATGGATATCATCGGTCCGATTACTCCACCTTCCTTTCGAGGACATCGCTTCATACTCGCAATACTTCTCCAAATGGGCGGAAGCTGTTCCGCTCGCAGAAGTAAAGACTTCAAACGTGATCATCTTTCTCAAGCATCATGTCATCTATCGCTTTGGACTGCCCCGAAGGATTATCTACGATAATGGTCCACAGTTTGCAAGCCACACCTTCTATCGGTTCTGCGACAAACACTGCATCCAGAATATTGCTTCAATGCCATACAACCCAGCAGCGAATGGGTTGGCAGAAGCATTCAACAAAACAATCATCAACTTCTCAAGAAGTTCGTATCGTCCAACAAACACGACTAGAACGAGAAGCTTGGTGAATGCTTATGGGCATATCGTACCACAGTCCGAACAGCCACAGAGAATACACCATTCTCCCTGGTGTACGGGAGTGAGGCAGTTCTCCCATTGGAGACTCAAATACCCTCGCTCCACGTCGCTCTCACTTACCAATTGACGACAGACGATAACTATCATTGTCGGTTACAAGAGTTGGAGGCCATAGATGAAAAGTCTTGGCTCAGTAACAATCGAGCTATACCAAGCACACATCGCCGGAGCCTTCAACAAGAAGGTTAAAATCAGAACATTCCAAGTGGGCGATCTCGTTCTGGCAGTTCGGAGGCCGATGGTTATGACTCACAAGACCGTCGGCAAGTTCCAACCAAAATGGGAAGGCCATTTATCATTGAGGTTGTTTTCTCTAACGGTGCTTACCGCCTCGCAAAACAACAAACGGAGACTTGCTCATGCTGCCCGTCAACGGCAAGTTCCTGAAGAATATTATGTCTAAACGACATTCTCCAAATTCCAGATTATTGAGTTATGTACCCGCCGGTACCGCTGAACTCATATTCTCCAAATTCTAGATTGCCGAGTTATTTACCCTCCGGTACCGCTGAACTCACATTCACAATCTCTCAGATTATCGAGTTATGTACCCGTATGTGCCTCTGAACTCACATTTCGGTCACTCTTTTAGGTAGTAAGTCACGTATGATCATACCTCTGAACTTATTTCTCTAAAAGAGCTCCTCCCTCATGATCTACTACCCATACTCTCAGTGCACAAAAAGGGTAACAGATCCACAAAATTTCTAAAATGACCACGTCGATGTTACCTCTGAGTCGTTTCACTTCTGCCAAAAACAAATCACCCCTCTACATAGAACTTCTATGTCCTCATTACCTCTGAGTCGTCCTATACCCCTTCATGGAACCCACTCCTGCCATGTCCTTATTACCGCTGAGTGGGAAGGCTCATCGAAGAAACCCTCATATTTGCCATGTCCTCATTACCTTGAGTAAATATGTTCGTCCTCCCTCGACTTATTATCTGTACCAAAAAACCCCATGGTACTCCAAGGATAATAGGTCCACAAATATCCTCCATTGAGTCCACTCCTACCATGTCCTCATTACCTCTGAGTAGGAAGACTCCGCGATAAAACTACCATACTTGACATGTCCTCATTACCTCTGAGTAAGTATATTGGTTCCCTCTCGTCTTATTATTCGTATCCTGAACCAGGGTACACCAAGGATAATAGGCCCACAAATGTCCTCTGTTGACCATAAATATCCTCCGTTGAGTCAACTCCTACCATGTCCTCATTACCTCTGAGTAGGAAGACTCCACGGTAAAACCCCCATACGTGCCATGTCCCTATTACCTCTGAGTAAGTATGTTGGTTCTCTCGTCTTATTATTGTATCCTGAACCAGGGTACGCCAAGGATAATAGGCCCACAAATGTCTGCTGACAACAAACTGTGCTAATTTTCCTAGTACATGCACATCATTCCTCATCATGCCCCGGGAGCCCAGCTGCTCCATGACATTCTTTCTCCGATACCCGGAATGTCCATGATCACCTTGCCATGGAATTGTTCTAGGTATCCCCATCAAACTTGTTATCCATACCTAAAACCTAGGTATGCCAGGGTAACAGGTCCACAAACGTCCCCCATACGGGACAAACGCCACCATAACACCACAAGCACAACAAACAGTACAGGTAAAGGGTAGAATAAAGCATACTTTTTTATTTGGAAGGCAAAAAGTACTACATGTTCTATGGACAATGTCCCATTTAAAGAAAAAAAGAATGAAAATAAAAAAAGAGAAAAAGAGTCTATGGTTCGGCATTACATAATTCCAGGAGACGGTTCTTCACTAAGGTGGTCCCCTGTTCAAGCCGCTGTTTAGCTCGGCGCTCCGCTTCCTGGGACAACCGTTCCGCATTATCCAAGTACATGTGTGCCCGCTAGCCATCCTCCATCTTCTTCAGGGCGAGCTCCAGATTGGCAGAAGCTCGACTAAGTCTGTCAGCCTCCTGGATAACAAGTCCCTTTTCGGTACGGGCGGCTTCGAGCTCAGACTCCAAAAAGGCCAGCTTTCTCTGGAGCTCGAGGATCTGCTCCCTGGTGTCGATTACCTGCGGGAGGCGGTCGCATCGAGCCGTACAATCTTTATTTCTACGGCTCAATTGATCGTATAACTGAGACAGATCACGGCGGTCCTTCAGTATGGTCGCTTGATCGAAACCCGAGCAAGCCCACCTTCTCACCACGGTTATGAGGAAAGTACGCTCTTGATCTATTACCGCAGATAGATCAGCTTGTCGCAGTATGTGAAACTGGGTCACAAGTCGATCAGCCTCTAGCAGTTTGGGCTCCAGAAGCGCAGCTAGCCCGCCCCACTAGGGAGTGTTCTAAGGATCTTGATTTGGCCACCGGCGCACTGACGGGCCATAGCAAAGGGAGTCCCCTCTCCACAGTTGCCTCGACCCCTCTCTTCAGGTGGCGGTAAAAGCTGTCTACCACATCCTGTGACACTTCAGCCAAAACTTCTGTAGAGGACGACGTCAAAGGAAGTGTGGCTGGCAGTGTCGAAGGAGTAGCATCAGAACTTGCCATCCCTGCTACCAAGGAAACAAATTCTATACGAAAAGATGCATGAATAGCAGCTAGCTCCTCTTCCGCCGCCCAAAGAGCTTGGATACTCGGCAAGGCGGAAAGGTTAACCCCCGAAACCATATTGCAGAGGAGGATGCAGGAAGCATTATTTCCGGCCCCGGCTGTGCCGCCACTTGGGCCCCCGAACTCGACCCCACCGGAGGCCCCTCAATATAGGTTGGAAGAGAAGGAGGCACACGTGCTTCCATCTGATCCCCTCCGGTAGAGTCCGCCCCGACAATGTCCGTCCCCGGCAATAAAGGGACGAGACCTGTACGTCCAAAGCAACCATCAATCAACCTAACCCGAAGGATGTGATGATAAAGCAAATAGGCCTCCTCACAAGTTAAGATTCGGCTTATCTTACCAGGGGAGGAGTATGAAGGTCGCAGCTCGCTCGCAGCTGACATAGTCTCCTCACCCGCGGCTTCAAATTGAATTCAACTGGTTTCTCTGCCCCAGCCACCCCTGAAATAGAGCCAGCCAGTTCAGCATCACCCTGTTGGAATTCAGCTGTCTCAGGGATAGGTGCAGTAGAGCCCCGTCCCCATGGGTTGAGGTCTCAGCAAGGTGGGACTTCTCGGCCGCCTTCGGAAGAACCCCAGCAGAAATAATAGCGGTGCACATATCATTGACCAAAGTGGTCAGGGCCGGATCGACCTCAGCGGTCGGGTCCTGAGAAACCGTCCTCTGACGCCTACAAAGAGCAAAAGAAAATGATTAGGCCATAGTTTAGAAAAAAAAGAGAAGGTAGTTGAAATTCAAATCACCTCAGAAACAGCGTCAACATATCAATAAACAGCCTGCGGCGTCTTACCGCAGCTCGCTTCGTGGAGTAGGTTTTGCCATCATCAGTGAACATACGCCTGCTTCGCTTGTGCGAAGGACCAGGCACAGCAGGCGGCTGCCTGCAACCATGTCATCCAGCACAATAGGTGGCTGATCCCCCACCTCCTCGTCCGAGGGATGGAACGAATCATCAGCATCCTGCTCATCATCCTCTTCGCCCGCCGTCGTGGACTCCGAGTCCGGTACAGGAACATATTCGCCTTTTTCTTTCTCTTCATGGACCCTTCGGGCTTCTCTGCCAAGCCAGTACCGACAATAAAGCTGTTATTCATGTCAAAATTAACGGGAGGCTTGCTCGCCGTAACATGATAGAGGGCCGCCATGTACAAAATCTCCCTGACGTATTAGCATCGGGGACCGAAAAGTTAGCTCGGGTATGAACCGTATTGTAATAATGCCAAGCCTGATACCATCAAGGATATGCCCTCAAAGCCTAGGCAAGCACTGGGACAATCAAGGAACAGCTGGCTATACCCGAACTGGGGAGAATCTGCTGGTAAGTAGGGCTCCAGGTATACGTTATTGCTGTAACAATATACTAGGTGTGCCGGACGAATATTGTGCAGCCAAAGGAGCATTTTCTCAGATAAAAGGAGGGGAGGTTCAATGCCATCAACATGTACACCCTCACTTCTCTAGCGGTAAATTAAGGAACAGACACAAAGAAGTCGTCCGTCTACTCTCGCCAACGCCCTCGACAGGCTGGCATGGTGTCGTATTCCCAAGGCTGACGATGGTATCGAAAAGGAAAGCGTCATTATCGGTAACGCCATCTTCTGCTCCAGGCCTCATCAACGACCGATAATGTATCAATAGCCACCCTATTAGATAATGGTAGGGTAGCTCTATTCGTTCAAAGTTCTGTGTCGTCTTGCGGGCAATAACTTTGGACGAAAAGGCGCGGAGGTCGTGGTGTATGCTACACACCATGGTCGAAAGAAGGGCCATCGTGACTCTGAAGACCAGCTTCATGGCCGGAGGATAAAGTGGCGGCTGATTCTTTCAATGGAACCTGCCCCTCCCGAGACTACGCAGTTCCGTAGCCACACCATCAAGAATCGGCCAAAAGCACTTTCTCAGACATCTGCCGGGTACCGTGGTAGAAATAGCTGAAGGAGTCAGTGTGACTCCCAAATTGTCACTGGTGGACCTCGACCTCTTGGCATTCGACATCAGGTTTTTTATCTCCTCCTGGGTTTGAGGACCTCGGGAAGAAACCCGGCTAGTGGGACTTAATTTGAAAAGATACGAGACCCAGGACGTGGTATGGGGAGCGTTCCCTTCTGAGCTATTGTTCTTCTTGGTAGCCGTTTGGTAACAAATACTGTGGTGGCATAACAGTTCCCGGTACACGGCAACGAAACCCGGGAATCGTCGATCCAGATCCTCGAATTCCTCGTTTGTCGGGGTGTATACTTCAAAGGCCTCGCCCCCCCCATGGAAGCTTAGAAACAGCATACATTTCATGGAGAGCAAGTCCCAACTCCCCTCGGGTGCGAAAGAAAGTTCCCGTCCGCGGTTATACATTTCCAAAAGAGCCATGAACAACGGCTGTTAATGGGTAACCCATAACAGGTGCCCCGGATGGCATAATAGAGGTCAATCTCCCGAAGGAATGCCTCGTATTTCCTCATGATCCATGAGGTCAGGTTGGCCCACGTAGGGATAGGGTTTATCCAGTTCAACAGCGACAACCTGCCAACAGGATAAGACCCTTTGCGAGCGAGCTAATTCAGGAAGGTATCGGCTAGAGTAAACGTAAAGTTGGGACTAGATACGTTTATGAAGGTACCCAAAATTAGTCCTATGCTCCGACTGACGAGTCCCTGCTCGTACATACTGACCTAATATTTTATTATAATGGAGTTGCCCACGAACATCCCCGATTGGGTTGGAGTTAGGGAGCCCACCATCCGCCTGCTCAATGGTACCATATTGAACCACGAGAGGGGAAAATGACGTTCCATTTAGGGAATATGGATCTCCACCCCGTCCACAGTAAAGTCCCAGCTCTCAGAAATGTCCAGCACTCGGGGGTTCTTTATGGATAGAGCATCCACGAGAGAAAGGCTGGTTTCAGATACTCTCCTTCCAGCCTTCCAAGTTCATCATAGTACAAAGAAAGTGGAAAGGCTGGTTATTGATGGCGCTCACCCTCTCCAAAAGCTCATCGGCGGGAAGCTGATCTGACACACGTCGAACTAAGTCG
>JANAVB010036967.1:0-40822 GCA_029216955.1 Iris pallida | reverse complement strand
AAAAAGCTCAATTTTACATAAATAAAGTACTAAATGATCCTTGTTAATTATAGAAATTTTATACTAATTTTTTGAAATTTAAATCCTCATAAATATTTATTAAAAAGTAAACCTATATACTGAAAATGATTCTTTTTACTATTTTATAAAATACCAAAAGTACTTATTAAATGCTGAA
This sequence comes from Iris pallida, assembly GCA_029216955.1. Taxonomy (NCBI): domain Eukaryota; kingdom Viridiplantae; phylum Streptophyta; class Magnoliopsida; order Asparagales; family Iridaceae; genus Iris; species Iris pallida. The sequence goes on along the minus strand of JANAVB010036967.1, from coordinate 40,644 downwards.
AAATTATAAATAATTAGCTAAATTAACATAGTATTTAAATACAATTTTTTCCAAATTTTTACAGCACTTAAAATAACATAAAATTCAAAACAGCAAGCAATAGTTTCTAAAAATTAAATTATTATTATTTACTATTTTGTCCATGTATTCGAAATTGAACCGAAGTCCAGATACAGACCCAGATCATGAATCAAGTCCAATATGACTTGTACAGACTCTGAATATTAGACACAATTGGACCCAAAAATCCATGCTAGGCTGGACATCAATTGGTCCATAATCAATAAAGCATAATGTATCTACATAAATATATTTTTAAAGTGCTAAAATATACAAGTCACAATTTAAATATAAAATGACTTGTGAATTTAGCACAATAATATTCTGTACAATAGAATTTGAAATACATATATAATATACAACAACATATTATATATATACCTAAAAATATATAGATATTTATAAAAAATTATATATATATATATATATCTATTATATATTATTAGATATATATATATATATATATATATAATTTTATATTATATATATATATATATCTATATATATATATATATATAATCTAATGGATATATAACATATAATATATAAGATACTAAATAAAAATATGTTTATATATACAATACGGTATCATATATATATAACTATATATATATATATATAACATACATATACATATACATATATACATATATATAAATATATCATATATACATATACATAAAAAAATATATAATAAAATAACTAAAACCAAACAAAACCAAAAGAAAGAAGGAGGACTCGAACTCGGGTCAGGCAAAGGGTCGGGTTTTAGGCGCGATCGGCTAGCCAGGGGTCAGCCCGAATCATGTGTAAAATAGGTTCGGGTTAGTTTTTAATGGGTTTAAACCCGATAGCACGAATCTAAACCCGTTAACCCTTAGCCTAAATAACAGTTCGGCTCGTGTCCAGACTGTTCAGGACACGAGCAAATAGAATCTACCCAGTGTCCGTGTCCGCGTCCAGCACGACACGCACGACACTGTAAACACGTGTCCAACCTTACCACTAGAGTCGCGTGTCCAGGCGAATCACATAGTGAGATTGGGACATGCATGACATGGTTTTAGAGCTGTTACCTACGTGTCTGGTCGAGCTAGTGGTTGTAGAGGGTTGACGTCGGCTAGAGGCGTCGTCGTCGTGGCGCTTGGGTGGCGCTGCACTCGTCTGGCCTCGGCGAACTCGGTGGTGGCGGTTGGGGGTGGTGTAGGCGGCTGTGGAGGTGGCGCTGGGGGGTGGCCGGATTAGGGTTTCGACGAAGAAGAAGTGTGGGGAGACGGTGGTCGTGGTGGTCAGAAATGAAGTAGAGTTAGGGTTACGGTCTGTGGAGCATTTATAGGCGAGTAGGGCGGTCGATTTAGGTCCTTAGATTAGGATTAGGGTTAGGGTTACGGCGAGTGTATGCCGGAGAAGACGACAGCGCGCGGTTGTCGGGGCAGTTGGGTTTAGGGTTTTGCAGAAAACCCCCTGAAGATTGGATATTACATAAAATCCCACCGCCTTAGCTGTTGCAAATATTTAATTTGCACAAAGACCCCCGCTATGGTTCTGTGCAAATTTTAATTTGCACAGACAAATCGGTTTTTTTGCAAAGAGTGTTTAAAACAATTAAAATATTACAAATTGATATTAAAACAATTTAATTAATTACAAAATAATTAATTTTTTTAAAAAATTGATTAAAAGTCATTTAAAATTCTCGAAAAATTCCTAATAATTATTATATCATTTAAAGCTAATCGGTCATTAACATCTAATTTACACTAATTAAACCAATTTGAAAAACAGGGGATGACAAGTCTTCCCTCCTTGAAAAATTCGTCCTCGAAATTCACAAGGATAGAAAACTCTACAATCATTCTAACATAACAAGCAATGCAACAAATGACTAAGTCTACGATCAAAACTAACCTCTAGGGTATCAAGCGGGAACGGGTGATTCCCTCGCAGCTGTTGGGTCGAACAAGTAAGGATATCTCTCCCTCGTGTCCGACTCCCTCCAATAGATTCACCCAGAGAGTGACGGCTCCAAGCTACTCGCACTAAGGATATGACTTTGTTCCTCAGCCTCTTCTCCCTCCTGTCCAATCTCCACTGGCTGCTCAGTAACTGCAAGGCTCGGTCCGATCTCCAACTCTGAATGATCTAGCACATGGCTGGGGTCCGGAACATATCTCCTCAGCTGAGATACATGAAACATCGTGAACTCCTGCTAGATTGGGTGGAAGTGCAACCCTCTAAGCTACCTCTCCGATCCTGCCAAGTATCTCGAACGGCCCGATGTATCTGGGGCTCAACTTGCCTCCTCGTCCGAACCGGATCGTCCCTCTAGTAGGTGATATCTTTACTAGCACCATATCTCCGTCAGCGAACTCCATCGGTCTGCGACTACATCGGCCCAGTGTTTCTCTGCCTGTCCTGAGCTACTCTGAGCCTGTCTCTGATCATTCCAACCTTCTCTGCTCCGTGATCATCTCTGGCCCAGCATAACTCTGTCCCCAACATCATCCCAAAAGAGCGGTGTACGGCATCATCGTCCATATAGTGCCTCGAAAGGAGACATACCGATACTGGCTTGGTAGTTGTTTTGTTGTATGAGAACTCTACCAAGTACAATGGCTCTCCCATGATCCGCCAAAGTCTAGCACACAAGTCAGCATGTCCTCTAGCGTCTGTATCGTCCTCTCGGACTGTCCCATCTATCTGCGGGTGGTACGCCGTACTGAACTTGAGCCGACTGCCCAACTCCTCCTGCAAGCTCCTCCAGTAGTGGGACGTGAATCTGCTGTCTCAGTCCGACACGATGCTCACGGTACTCGTGCAAGCGAACTATCTGCTGCATGTATAGCTCTGCCAACTTCTCGGTGGAAAGCCCCACCTTGAAGGGTATGAAGTGCGCACACTTCGTCAGCCTGTCCACGATGACCCAAATGGCATCCTTCCCTCCTTGGGAACGAGGAAGCCCTGAGACGAAGTCCATCGTAATGTGTTTCCACTTCCACTCGGGAATGGATAACGGCTGCAATAGACCAGCTGGCCTCTGGCGCTCCGCCTTGACCCTGCCTCTGGCGCTCCGCCTTGACCTGCTGGCAAACTAGGCATCGCGAAATGAAACGTGATACATCTCTCTTCATCCCGTGCCACCAAGATGTTCCCGCAAGTTACGGTACATCTTGTTGGCACCAGGGTGAATAGAATATCGAGATCGGTGCCTCCTGTAAGACTGCTCTATCAGCTCTTCCTTTGGCACGTACAATCGGCTGTGCCTCAAGGATCCATCCTCTGCTATGATGAAGTCATCCAGCAATCCAGCTAAAGCCTGGGCTCGAAGTCTGCGAAGGCTCCATCTGTAGACTGTGCCCCTGATCTGCTCCATCAAACCTGACTGAATGTCAAGCGCCATCATCTGTATCACTGATCCTGGCCGAACTATCTCGATACCGAGCTTCTTCAGATCTTTCCGCAAATGCCGATCTTCATCAGATACCATGCCATCGGATGCCTGCTCAGCGCATCCGCCACCACATTTGCCTTCCCGGGTGATACTGTAAATCGATGTCGAAGTCCTTCATCAACTCCAACCATCGTCTTTGCCTCATGTTCAACTCCTTCTGCATAAACACATACTTCAAGCTCTTGTGGTCTGTAAAGATTTCACACGCTCTCCGTATAAGTAATGTTTCCATAACTTGAGTGCAAAGATCATCGCAGCTAACTCTAGGTCATGGGTAGGATAGTTCCGCTCATGAGTCCGTAATTGCCTAGATGTATAAGCAATCACTTTCCCATGCTACTGTAGGATACATCCTAGCCCCTTTCCCGAAGCATCGCTGTATATGGTGAAACCTCCAGATCCTGAAGGTAATGTCAGAACTGTAGCAGTCGTCAGCCTCCTCTTCAGCTCCTCAAATGCTGCCTGACAGTCCTCTGACCAGATGTACTCTGCATCCTTCCGCGTCAGTTTCGTCATGGGTTCAGCTCTCCTAGCAAAGTCTTGGACGAACTTTCTATAATAGCCGGCTAAACCCAGAAAGCTCCTGATCTCTGAAACTGACGTCGGAGCCTTCCATGTCTCAACGGCAGCAATCTTCCTGGGATCCACCGAGATCCCCTCTCCAGTAACTACATGACCGAGAAACTCCACTCGGTCTAAAAAGAACTCGCACTTCGATAATTTGGCATATAAACTCTCATGTCTCAGAATCCCCAAAACTATCCGCAAGTGCTCTGCGTGCTCCTCCGGCATCTTCGAGTGTATCAGGATGTCGTCGATGAATACTACGACGAACTTATCCAGATACTGGTGAATATCTTATTCATCAAATTCATAAAGACAGCCGCACATTTGTGAGACCAAATGGCATCACCAGAAACTCGTACTGCCCATACTTCGTGTTGAATGCCGTCTTCTGGATGTCTGCTGCCCTGACTTTCACCTGGTGGTAACCGGATCTCAAATCTATCATGGAAAATACTTTCGCCCCACTCAACTGGTCGAACAAATCATCTATCCTGGGCAGAGGATATTTGTTCTTAATGGTGATGGTATTCAACGCCCGGTAGTCAATGCACAACCGAACTGTACCATCCTTCTTAGGCACAAAGAGCACTGGCGCTCCCCATGGAGAAGCACTAGATCGAATAAAACCCTTTTTCAACAGGTCATCAATCTACTCCTTCATCTCTACGGCCTCCTTGGGGTTCACTCTATAGCAAGCCTGGGATACTGGTGATAAACCCGGTACTAAATTTTATAGTGAACTCCACATCTCTGTCAGACGGAAGTCCTAGAAGATCCTCTGGAAATACATTCATAAACTCCCTAATGATAGGGTGTGGCGGTGCTATCTCCCCAACTGTCGTACAACAGCTCGGCTCTAGGATGATCTCCGGCCCTGTCCTCCTGATACTGAATGGTGTCATGCTTGGGGGACTGAACAGAATACTACCCTCATGACAGTCTATAGCTGCATGGGCATAGCTAAGCCAGTCCATCCCCAATATGATATTATATCCGGAAGTGGCATCACAAAGAATCGTCCCCTAAACTCTCTCCCGGCTATAGTAATAGAGCATCTATAGATAGCTCTAATGGGCACTGGTCCGCCTCCCGTCATTACTTTACTCATCTCCTCGGTAGGTGTAGCTACTAAGTGGTGTTTATGCAAAAACTCAACAGGAAGCTATGAGATGTACCGGGATCAAACAAACATAGAGCTAGAAAAGTATGCAAATAAACATGACATGTGATGACGTCAGCCAAATAATCTGGCTCCGAAACCTGCTACAAGCTTCGGCTCAAGAGCCAGACTATAATCCTTCCCCTGGGGTCCCTTCTGCTGCTGCAGATGTTGCCCAAACCTCTACTGCTGAGTCGGGAGCGGCCCTCTAGATACCCTGGCTACTGGACAGTCCCGAAGCTGATGGATAGCAGACCCACAAACTAAGCACTTCTTCAACCTCTTTCTGCAGACGGAGTAATCATGTCCTGGTCTTCCACAGAAAGAACACATAGCTCCCTTCTGCTGCTGTCGGGGTCCCAGGGCTCTAACTGGCGGGGTTGGGTGATGCGGGGTGGGAGGACGGTATGCCTGCTGGTGCGGCATCGGTGCTCTCGGCTGGAAAGCCTGACGCTTGGACGGTCTCTCGAGATGTACAGAAGCCGGCCTCTTGTAAGACTGAAGACGCTCCTCTATGCTCCGATCCAACTCTAGGCTCTGGTAGTAGTCAGTCGTACCGTTTGCCACTATAAGAATGCCAATGTCTGGAACTAGACCATGGCAAAACCTACGCGTCATCTCCTCAGGGTCTGCAACTAGACTAGGAGCGAAATGGCTCAGGCGACTAAACTCTGCCGCATACTCGTCAACAGAACGGTTCCCCTGCTGGATGTTCTGGAATCGTAGCCCCATGGCTACCCTAGCGGTGGTCGAGAAGAATTTCTTCTTGAACTGGGTCTTGAACTGATCCCAAGTGGCCTTCCCTCTCGCGAATAGCGGCTCATTCCGGAACCAAATTTCTGCCAAGTCTATCAGCAGAAATCCCGCTGCCCTCGACCTGGAGGTCATTTGGCAACCTAGCTCCAAGGAGCTTCCTCTCTACCGAGTCTAGCCAGTCATCTGCTACTACTATGCCCTCAGTCCCTAAGAACTCCTTGGGGTTCAGACCCATGAAGTCCTTGATTGTCCCCGCTCTCTGTCGTGGCTCTACAGGTGGTGGGACTACGGTACGTTCCTCAGAATGCTCCATGCTTTGGCGGAGTAGGGTGGTCTACTCCTAATGGGTCGTTGGGAACCCCTGGATCAGAGTGAGCAGTTGGATCCCGTCGAGTGTGACGGAAGCCTGGGTAGGTATAGTGATGGGTAGTGGTGGGAGTATCGGGTCCTGCTGGGACTGTGATGTGGAAGGTGGTGGAGGCATCTGGGTTGGTAGATTTGTCGAGTGGGCGAATATGGTAGGTGGAGGTGGAGGTGCATCGGTCAACTGGTCAACCGACTGGATAGGGAGTGTGCCATTCTCAGGTGTGACATACTGGGATGAGCGGGTGAGCACCATCTAATTAAAATAAAAAGGACTTATAAGGACTCTTTAAAGTAAACAATCATAATTAACAAAAAAATCCAATTTGTAACAACGAATATGTGATGCGTTTCCTATGTTGCAATCCTAGTATTCCTCTAGGTGTTCTAAGCGTCATTCCTAATGTTGTCTAATTACCTTAAGTTCCTAATTGCAGGCAAGCTTGGTACAATGACGTAACCAAACAATTTAGTCAGGACCTGCGTGGGCCACCACTAAAAACATGTCACGATCCGCTACCCAAATTGTTGGGCCGGGCCGAGTCATGTCCTGCCTACGCTTGAGATAAAGCGTAGTAAGCTATTCTAAAGATAACAAGGTAAGACTAAAATGTGGTAACAGTTCTATATGTAATGAAGAGTCAGAATGTTCCAAACACAAAAGTTATCTCGTATAATAGTAAGTCCAAGTACAAGTCCTGAAATGTAAAGCTGGATACAGGTCCAGTCACAAAATACATAATCTAATACATGACTACTCTCAAAAGTCCAAAATGTAAATAGACAACTAGACGAGTTTTCCCCGCAGGTACATCCTCGTAAGACAAAGCCTGGTCCTCGGCAGTAACTTCATAATATGAATCACAGAGCAACTCCTCCTCAGTAAGTATACCTACAACGTTATCCTGTCAGGACGGGAGCAAGTACTGTTTCAAGCAAACTAATATACGAAACATGAAATAAACATAAGAGGAATAAACTGGAATCATGGCATCTCATAATCTATCATGGAAAGGACACATATGTCATATCGACAGATGTTATGTAATGTTTAAAACTGTAGCAGGTACGTGATCGTCAATAGGTGTAAAATGTACTATGGCACAAGTATATAAAATGTACTTCCGTACAAGTAAACAAGCGATAGATGTACATACGTACAAATACAGCTGGTGCGCCTACGACAAGGTATACATAAAATGTCAACCTTGCTCGGTACGTACGTACGGGAGAAAGGGGCATGATCACGTACTCTACTAACAGTTTTCCCATAACCCAGATTCTAATCATGTAAGAAATATATAAAGACTGTTCTAAGCATGGTAGTGACTGAAAGTAAATACAACATGTGAAGATTTAACTTGCTACCCCAAGGATCAGCATTTAACATGGTTGGATTCGCAGTTCATTGATGTAACAGTATGTAAAGTTTGTAGAAGTACTTGCCTTTAGCAAAGCAAAGCAGCGATAAAAATGCTATAGATGCCTGGTAACTCGTCACTGTAGAAATAAATATATAAACTTAGTTTTTACACTAAGTTAAACACTAAAATACTAGTGGTGCAACACGACTTTCTGACTGGACACCTAGACAAATAATGACTTTAGCATAGGAGACCAGTGTGGGGTGACACAATACCCTAACTAACTTTCTAAGGCCTTTACACTAGTGCGGGGTGAGGTCCAATATGTCTATAACTCAAAACAACACAAAACATTGAAAGTCGTAATTATTCAATAAATAAATCAAACTGTACACTGTGTTCCAACAATTTTTGAGATAGACAAAAAGCTCAATTTTATATAACATAAAGTACTAAAATGATCCTTGTTAATTATAGAAATGTATACTAATTTTTTTGGAATTTATAAACCCTCATAAATATTTATTAAAAATCAGTAAACATATATATACTGAAAATGAGTTCTATTTTCCTATTTTTATAAAATACCAAAATTACTTATTAAATGCTGAAAAAATTATAATAAATTAGCTAAATTAACATAATATTTAAATACAATTTTTCCCAGATTTTACAGCACTTAAAATATACATTAAAATTTAAAAAACAGCAAGCAACAGTTTCTGGAAATTAATTAATTAATTATTTACTATTTTGTCCATGTATTGAAAATTGAACCGAATTCCAGATACAGGACCCAGAGTCATGAATCAAGTCCAATATGACTTATACAGACTCTGAATGTATTAGACACAATTGGACCCAAAAATTCATGCTAGGCTTAGACATCAATTGGTCATAATCATAAAAAGCAGTAATTTATATACATAAATATATTTTTTAAAGTGCTAAAATATACAAGTCACAATTTAAATAATAAAAATGACTTGTGAATTTATGCACAATAATATTTTGTACAAAGTAGAATTTGAAATACATATATAAATATACAACAACATATATATATATATATTAATATATATATATATAATATATTAATATTTATATATATATATATATCTATATATTAGATATATATATATATATATATATAATAGATATATATATTATTATATATTATATATATATTTATATATATATAATGACTTGTGAATTTTATGCACATAATATTTGTACAAAGTAGAATTTGAAATACATATATAAATATACAACAACAATCTAATATTTATATATATATATATAATATATATATATTATTATAGATATATATATATAATATATCTTATATATATATATATTATATTCTTCTTCTTCTTTTTCTTCTTTTTTTTCTTCGTTTTATATATATATATATATATATTTAATATTATATATATAGATATATATATATTATATTATATATATAAATAATAATATAATATATATAAAATACTAAATATAAAAATATATATATATACAAATCTGTATACATATATGTAGCAGTGTATATATAATATATATACATACATAAATACATATACATATATACATATATATAATACATATATAAATATAATAAAATATAAAACCAAAACAAACCAAAAGAAAGAAGTGGGGCTCGAACTCGGGTCAGGCAAAGGGGTCGTTTTAGGCGCGGTCGGGCTGGCCAAGGGGTCAGCCCGAATCATGTGTTAGGAAATAGGTTCGGGTTAGTTTTAGTTTAAAGTTAGGTTAATGGTTTAAACCCGATAGCACGAATCAACCCGCTAGCCCTTAGCCTAAATAACAGTTCGGCTCGTGTCCAGATGGTTCAGGACACGAGCAAATGGAATCTGACCCAGTGTCGCGTGTCCGCAGCCCAGTACGACATGCACGACACTGTAAACACGTGTCCAACCTTACCACTAGAGTCGTCGTATCTAGGCGAATCACATAGGTGAGATTGGGACACGCACGACACGGTTTTTAGAGCTGTTACCTACGTGTCCGGTCGAGCTAGTGGTTGTGGAGGGTGTTGACGGCGATTAGAAGCGTCGTCGTCGTGGCGCTCGGGTGGCGCTGCACTCGCCTGGTCTCGACGAACTCGGTGGTGGCGGTTGGGGTTGGTGTAGGCGGCTGTGGAGGTGGCGTTGGGGGGGTGGCCGGAGTTAGGGTTTCGACGAAGAAGAAGTGGGGGAGACGGTGGTCGTAGTGGTCGAAAATGAAGTAGGGTTAGGATTACGGTCTGTGGAGCATTTATAGGCGAGTAGGACGGTTGATTTAGGTCCTTAGATTAGGATTAGGGTTAGGGTTACGGCGAGTGTATCCGGAGACGACGACAGCGCGCGATCGTCGGGAGCAGTTGGGTTTAGGGTTTTGCAGAAAACCCCCTGAAGATTGGGATATTATATAAAAGTCCACCGCCTTAGCTATTGCAAATATTTAATTTGCACAAAGACCCCCGCTATGGTTCTGTGCAAATTTTAATTTGCACAGACAAATCAATTTTTTTGCAAAAAATGTTTAAAACAATTAGAAGTATTAAAAATTGATATTAAAATAATTCAATTAATTACAAAATGATATATTTTGATTTAAAAAATTAATTAAAAGTCATTTAAAAATTCTAGAAAATTTTTAATAATTATTATAAATTATTTTAAAGCTAAATTGGTCATTAACATCTAATTTACACTAATTAAACCAAATTTGAAAAACAGGGGCTGACGGGAGGGGGGGTTGCGGGTGGCCGGAGGGCGGAGGGGGAGGGTGCGGGCGGGACGGGAGGGGGGCGGAGGGGGAGGGTGCAGGCGGGACGGGAGGGGGGGCGGAGGGGGAGGGTGCAGGCAGGACGGGAGGGAGGGGGAGGGGCGGAGGGGGAGGGTGCAGGCGGGGCGGGAGGGGGGGGGAGAGGGGCGGAGGGTGCGAGCGGGGCGGCGGGGAGAGGGCGGGGGCGGGGGTGGTGGCCCGAAGGGGGGGGGGGGGGGGGCTGGAGGAGGGGAGGGGGGCATTATTGTCCAAAAAAAATTAGGGTATCAAGTTGGGAAAAAAAAATATTTGAGGTATCAACTTGAAAAAGCGGAATAGTTGAGGGTATCAAAGTGCTATTAAGCCTATATCTTATGTCTATCAACTTTTCGGCTTATTTTCAGCTGCAATAACTTTGTTTCTGAAATGTTTTATCGACCTTGTTTATTCTTGTCTTGTACAAATATAATTTAGACTTGTACGATATAATAACACTCAGTGATAACTTTTTGTTCTACGAAAACGGGACATGACACTCCCGAACCGTCAGCTTAGTCCCTCCCTCTCTACTATGGATATTTTAAGCTTCCTTTTTTGGTTGGCTTCAAGGAGAATGTAACATGAAGATTATGGATGTGGGATTTCACAATAGACATAAAGAGGAGGTATGGATATTTTCTTTTTTAGGTTGGCTTAGTGTGGGATAGACATAGGAGAGGAGGTCCTACGGTAGGCCCGTTCTTCTACTCTTTTCCTTTTTCCCAAGTGTATAGTTTCAATAATGTATTTGTGAGTTTCGGAATAATATTTAGAGCTTGCAGCTAGAAAAGGATGGTATGCATATATAAATTTATAGCTAATTGTTAAGTTCCATTACTTTGATCATGAAACAAAGGAGAGATTATGTTATATGTGTATATTACTATTTGTTGTCTAGATGCTCGTTATTTATTTGCATCGCTAAACAGGAAGTGTAGCCAATTCAACCAAAAAAACATTTCCTGTCATGAGATGGTAGATACAACAAAACGACGAACCGAAGTGGCTTGGTTCAATTTTATTCAGTTTTATAATTGGTCGGTTAGGTTAGGTCTGGTATCATATCAATTCGGGTTTTTTTGGTCTCATGGAATGAACTCTGTGCAGAAAAAAAAAATCTGATATTTTTAACTTCAGGAAAAAAATATTTGTTATCCTCTCAAAACAGAAAACAAAAATATTTGTTATCCTCTCAAAACAGAAAACAGGAGAACTCACTGCCAATTGACAATTGAGTATCACATTACAATAGAATTAGGGCAAAATATTTTGGATGTGAAAACAGGAGAACTCACTGTCAATTGACAATAGAGTATCACATTATAATAGAGTTAGGGCAAAATCATCATGCTGTTACTACTCACAAAGAAAAAATACGCTAAGCTATGGTTCCGCTGGCAATCGACGAAAAAATACGCTATGATATGGTTCCGCTGGCAATCGACGAAACCTTGCAAATACCAGAAGAAGTCGTGAAAGGGATATCTTTATAACGGGCAATTAGTTCTGTATCTGTGTGCAGATCGACTTGCAACTTTTCCCATATTTTGGCCTTGGGGTTCAATAAATCATCCGCTCACCTGGACATCCAGGAAAAGTAACTCGCTCCCCCACCTTAGCAGTTGCTGGCGGGTCAACCAACTCAACCTGAAATTTTCCAGGATCCAATCAAAGTATGCCTTCACCCTAACATCAATTATTAAGGAGATCTGGTCATCTATTCTAGCAAAATCCTAAACAAAGTTCATTGTTTATCAAGTTTCATAAGAGAACCATCTGTTCAATTTCTGACTTGTACACCAAAGAAACAAGCCTAGAATATGAATAGCAAATGGCGTGCTTGGTTGCAATCAATTTGAATTCTAGGAAAATGACAGAATTTCTGGAGTTTAAATTTCTAATTGCAATTCAGTTTTCCTTCGATCAGGATTTCTATTGTTAGTTTAGCTGTGTTGCCACGTGAACATTCATGGGATTCAATTCTAATGTTATATATATATATATATATATATATATATATATGGGGAGGGATATTGTACCAAACTTATTGCATCAATTATTGCACCAAACAATCTCAACCACACATTTATTTCAATCATGTGGTCATAAAGCATGCTGACGTGGCAACAACTTTATGGAATGCTTTATAACCTCATGATAGAAATAAATGTATGGTAGAGATTGTTTGGTGCAACAATTGATGCAATAAGTTTGGTGCAATATCTCTTCCCTATATATATATATATATATATATATATATATATATATATATATATATGCTTCATGTAGTTGGCTGGAATAAAAAATTTTAATATAATTAAAAAAATTCCTAGAGTACAAATAACAAAGACTTCTATTGAATGCAAAGCTATTTTTGGAATTGGTTTTCAGGTGGTTTAGGTGATAACTTCTACTCTCAACTTTTCAATACAGGTTGGAAAATGCAATTCTCTAATCCCGACATAATTAAGGCCAATTACTTGATTTAAGATTCCTATAATTTCAGTTCCTGAAATTAAAATTCCTAGAATTTCAGAGAAAAAAGTAGGAACATGTTGGTTTTTTCTATTAAAAGAAATTTCAAGTACTTATCAGAATAGATGGGACTATATGATAATAAAAATGAAGTGGAATGGCATACTTTGGTGTGGTCATCATTTGATGCAGCCAATACCATTGCATGTGACTTAATACCCCGCATGGTTGCTGGCTTTAGATTACAAAGAACACAGACTCTTCGATTCTGCAAAATTGTTATTTCCATTGTACTCAGGAATCAAATGGAAGAACACACAGGCAAAATTTATCAGAGAAATTTTGTGGCATGTGGGAAGGTACCTGCATTTCCTCAATTGGAACATATTTGACAAGACCACTCACAACCGTCCTAGTCGACTCTTCACCTACGTCGATCTCTTCCACATACAAGGAATCAGCATTAGGATGCTTCTGAACCGTCTTGATGAGACCGACACGAATATCAAGTCTGGAAATGGAAATCTCTGATTCAGTTGTCTTAGGTTTTGCATCGCCAGCGGGCTTAGCTTTTTGTTTCTTCGTGTTCCCTTTTTGCACCAAAAGGAAAGGTCTCAGATTGCATGTATGCCACAAAAACAAAATCTTCATATCAGATGAAACTACTATGCTCAAAGTATTCCACAAGGAAACTGTTTGAAGAGAAAACATCAGCAATATGTAACTTTATTTTCTTAAGTAAATTATGAAGAAACCGGCATTTCTCAGGTTGTGGATGTCCGTGCGACTGCCCAAATGCAGCTATATGAAATGGCACGCTTAGTATAACAAGGCATGGCACATTAGCAAACATAAAAGGCTGTCAGATACCAGTTTTCATGATGCAGGATTTTTCAGATAAAATACTTTTGAAAGAGGTGGAGCAGAGCTGCGGAAGTATAAAAAAAGCCATAGTACATTTCAAGTATCTTCACTTAGTAACCACATCCTGTGTAGAGGGAAAAAAATAAAAATAGGTCACCTTGTGATCTATTTATTGAGGCCACAGGTGAAGAATGAGTCAAGATGATAAAACAGATGATGTTTACTACCACCACTCGACTACTTTGGCAAGGATAGTAAACAAAACACGAGAAGCATTTACAGCAATGGGAACATTGATACAGTGTGCATACAGACACATAAAACAGATATTCATGATGGAGCAAGTAGCGATGTACTTAATAAGATGACACCATAGGGACATGTATCATTGCATCCACCTTTAGTTGTGTAAAAAAATAGGCACATATACATTAAATGACGAGTTTTTTTTGGCCAAACATAAATGACAAGTTAGATGATGAAAAAAGTGCTACATGTAGATGTCTGAGAAAACTCAATATAACTCAGAGCCCCATATCTTGTAAATAAAATACAGATACTTGAACCTAGTATTATCTTCCGAAAACAGGTAAAAAGCTAAATAAACAATAGTAACCCTGAATAAAAAATAATCCCTACCTGAAATTTTTGTGTTCTTCAGTTGCTCAGCAGCTTTTTCAGTTGCTGCTTTCTCAATTCTGTCAGCTTGACTACCAGCAAATTTCATCCTATAATGTTCAACATCTTCATCTTTCTGCACGCATACCGCACTCACTACGATGAGTAAAACATGCTCATTGGATAAGGATGATTACAGTGCACCAGAAGATTATAAGGATAGAAACAACTCATACCATTTCTTGAAATAGTGGCTCAGGTTTCCCTATTTTGTGACCAGAAGGTAGAAAATCCCAAGGCTTTTTTGACTTCTCCGTGTCTCCTTTCTCATCACAGAACGAGAGATGTGTTTCAGAAGATAAATTGAGCTGCTTCAATACCTTAAATAACGAAAAACAGTTCAGGTATCCTTACAAATTTCCAAAAGTGAAACCAACTTTAGACCACAGTTGAGAATAGTATCATCCAAAGGGAAGAGAAAAGATAAGCAGGTGTTACAATGACTAACTTCAATGGTAAAAGAAGGCATGAAAGGATGTAATAAAGTTGCAAGAAGATAAACAAGTCCAACAGAAGTCTTCATCACAATGGAGCAGGAAGATGGATCTTCTTTGTAAAGTTTCCAGAATTGGCTGTCCTGTATTAAATAAATGAAACAAGAGAAATTGGTCAAATAATAATGATTTAGTTAAATAAAAGAGAAGAAGCTGATCACAAACTCACTTGTAGATATGCATTTCCCTCGCTTGATATGCTCATAGCAACTTTCAAGCCTTGTTTTAGTTTAACCTGTCACATACAAACATCAAATTTTTTTCTGTAATGAGTAAGATGGGTGAATAATGACATCAGATTCACTTTGTCATTGTGATGGTTGCAAGTTGCAATGTAAACAAGTAAATGACCACAATGAACTTATACAAAGTGAATTACCTTCTCCATGGCATCAAGATATTGATCAACTAATTTACAGACGGTCCCAGCTAAAGTCTTAGTTAATTGATGAGATTCTGCATGAGGGGCATCAGGAATGACGGAACCATAGCCAGATCCTGTACACAAATTAGATAAGCAGTAAGATCTGCATACATTGATACTAAGAAGTATAGATCTATATTCAAGTGCATGAAGACAACTTTGGCATGGAAAACTTGCCATGAAAATTTTCAAGCAAAAAATGGAATATCCTGTGATTCTCCAGTTTAACGACAGTTTGATTAATTGCAAGTACCACCACACTTTTCTAAAATGCAGTTCAATATGGCCGGCATATTAAAGTTTTTACTCAGACCTATAATACCAAAAAAACATGGTACTGATCTACAGGTCACATTAATTTTTTTCAAGTGATTCACTAAATCGGCCCCATAACCCTCATTAGGGTCCCTCAAAATCTTCTAACAATATTTTAAGCTGCAATGGAAGCTTCCTTGGTCTATCCACTCGTGATGAGAAGTCACTCTTGATAAAGTTAGTACTGATGTGTAAATCAAAACTGAATCATAGCAAAGGCCAAAATAACCTATTATATCCTCCATCAGTTCAAAGTTTCCACCAAATGAACAGTCCCGACATCAGTTTATCATAAATGTCCGAAATTTGTGTTTCTAGAACACAGAAGCAGAGAAAGTAACAGTACACTCAGGAAATTATAAACCAGTAAACTTTGGCAAGCTAGCAAAACTTGGTCATTGCAACGCAGGGGCACAATTGTGAAGCAAGCTCTCCTTAAAATTGTAAGGAGTCCTGCATCCTTAACCTCCCAGATGGCTCTGCGTTAGTGGGAGACTCATGGTAAGGGGGCGCATGGTATGGAGAACCCATTTCTTGTAGATGAGAGTCATGAGATGTGATTACAAGGCCTAAGCTGTGGAAAATAATACGGATGTCGCTAATGTTAGAGAGGGTTGGATGTACAGAACTGAATGGAAAGAAAGGATATATGTAGCCGACCCAAAACTTCTTCACTAAAGCCATTCTGCTGTTGTACTTGATGACTAGGTCTACTCAGTTGCCCATATGAAAAGAATACCATCATTGCAAACTAAAAGCTTTAGGGAGCGCAGAGAAAAAAGGAACTGATATGTGTTTGCCTTCACCACATCTAAATGCTTACTTAAAGATCATGTTTAAGGACAGCTTTTATATGTGTGCAGGTACACATTTTCACTCCAAAACAAGCTCAAACAATACTGAAAAACTTCCGCACATATACCGTCTATACATCAAGATATGCACATGCACCACAAGAAACAGTAAAACATCACCTAGACTGAGACAAACCTTGGTGAAGCTAAAACAGATGGTTAAGTAACAATATTGCTCCTATCTGGTTTTTGGTTAATTTTCCTGCTTTCTCTCTAGCCTTGTCCATATCACATTGTTTTTGTGTAACTAAACACATGAAAGATTATCACAGATATGCTAGGAAATTGCAGAGGCATATATATTATGTTCATTTCCGCAAACTTACCACTTGGTTTAGCAATAAAGCTTAAAACACGATTAATAAAGTTGCCCAAGTTATTCAACAATTCGCCATTTAGCTTAGCCTGTAAGTCAGCCCATGTGAACAATGTGTCTGACACCTAAAACACGCGAACAATTAAGTATGATGAGAAATAGAGGACCCTTAAAAATTACAACACTAACAAACTGTTCATCCTTCACAAACTCACCTCAGGCCTGTTAGTTAGTAAGTAGTATCGCCATACTTCTGTAGGAATTTTTGTTTCTTTAGCATCATTACCAAAAACTCCAACACCCTTGCTTTTCGAAAACTTTCCTGCAGAATACATCAGAAATATGAATTCCAATAAACATAATACCATGCTACAGGCATTTGATTTCAACTTATTGTAGAGAACAAAGCAATGGAGCTCCCTTCTCCTGTTGGAGGTTATAGTACATCTCAACATGGGAATCCAGGATAATTGCATAACATAGATATTGGGTGAAGTGGCATACAAGCATCTTGCAACTTCCTTCAGATCATAAATGATAGCTCAACAATCACTTGCTGGAACAGACTCAAACAACATGATCAGGATCTTTAGAGCCATCTTCTATGTTTCCCATGTAAATAAGGGCTTTTAATTCAGTTCTTAAGGGAGTTTTGTCAAATTAGATAAGCAGAAAAATTGACAGTCATGAAGTTGTTAAGTCTTCATGTACATAAGGGACCTTTAAAGTAGAAGATTAGTTGTTAACCCTTAAGGCATAGCAATACCGAAAGCATTCATGAAACTGTAGGAATTTCAAGATGGCTCTCCCCAGACCCTGCATAAAAGGGAGACCTTGGCAGTAGGAGTCGTCCCTCCCATATTATCCTATATGGCTAACATGGAAATTTCATGGAAACAACTCCAATTCTCTTTAGGGATTGTTTGACCTCTTCACGGTTAGCTTTTCCCTTTACCCCCTACCATCAGAGTTTTGACAAAACCATCACAAATGGACGTAACTGGCCCGAGATTCTCGCAATACTTGTCTATAGTGTGAATCCTTGACATCACATCTTAAAGCATATATTGGCATGCCAATTACAGAGACGCCTTAATTGCTTGTCAGAATCTTTCTTCCAACATCATCCTAACCGACCACCTTGTTTACTCTCAGATTCTGTTGGTTTGAGGGAATTTTTAAATTCCCAGGAATGGGGGGGGAGTGATTACCATGTTAGTTTCATGTTTATAATTTTTTATCCCCAAGCAAATTTAATTCCAGGGGTACTATTTTCTCACAAATGTATGAAACATATTCCCTTCAAATCAGGTGGGGTATGTTTATTACCCATGGGATAAAATTATTGCAATCGAGTACAATTTAATCAAGTAGGATTATGGTCCGGGTTTGGGACAAAACCATCACAAATGGACATAACTGGCCCTAGATTCTTGCCCTACTCATCTATAGTGTGAACACTTGACATCACATCTTAAAGCATATATTGGCATGTTAATTACGGAGAAGTCCTAATTGCTTGTCAGAATCTTGCTTCCAACATCATCCTAACCAACCACCCTTGTTTACTCTAAGATTCTGTTTGGTTTGAGGGAATTTTTTAAATTCCCAGGAATGGGTGGGAAAGTGATTGCCATGTTAGTTTCATGTTTATAATTTTTTATCCCCAAGCAAATTTAATTCCAGGGACACTATTTTCTCACAAACGTAAGAATCATATTCCCTCCTAATCAGGAGGGGTATGTTTATCTACCATGGGATAAAGTTATTAAAATCGAGTACAAGTTAATCAAGTAGGGTTATGGTCCGAGTCTGGTCCAGGTTTGGGTTTGGGGCAGTCTAGTTTGGCTCGGGTTGGATTTGGGTTGGGTTAGGTTCCAACCGGACCCAGGTAGTCGGTCCAGGTCAAGACCAGCTGGATATGGGTGGGGGTCGTCCTTGGCTTCAGGTTGGATCCGGGTACATGCTAGCAAGGTTCAGGTGACCAATTACCCATTCACAAATAATCTTGATAGTTAAAAATAGTATTTATTTTGGTGGGATTTGAACCTAGATCCTAGGTAATTGACTAGCTTCTTAACCAAATGGACTCAAAAAATAGGCTTTGGTTATAAAAGCAACTCTGCATTCTTGCACTTGAATTATATATTCCCTCGAAAAATATGTATTATTCAAAACATTGGTAATATAAATTTATTATGGAATTGATGCCTTACGAATATAAAATTCCCGACAATATAGCAATACGCGTACCAAATGCGAACCTAAATTGCATCCACCGCATAGCTAATAAGGATTAACCCAAAATGTACAATACCAAAACTGAAACTATGTTCCTAAAGAAGATAATTAATACCAGAAAACAGACATGTTTACGGTACCTGCTTCATAGTTTAAATACTCTGTAACACTTATTGTCTTCATTAAGGTCCAGTTTTCTCCAGTTCCAAGAAGTGTAGAAGGAAACATAACCTGAACATGAAATATCAAAAAACATGAGAATATACAACCAATCATAACTAATAACAACATAATTATGAAGCCTGCAACTAATCATAACAAATTACAACTACCTAAAATTGAACACATTTTAGGAAACATAACTTAACATGAAATATTAAAATACATGAGAATGTACATCTAATCATAACAATGAACAAAAACATGAAATGTTTATGTGCTATCAAAATAAAGGATAAAATAGAACTCACTTTAGGTCCAACCGTGCAGGCGAACATGTATGTACAAATATAGCGTAAGTAAAATTAGGGACTAGATTAAGCCGTAAGGGAGAACATTTGCACTATTTACTTCACATTATAGATTATACAACAATGCACCAGTCATTTGTTGGCCCAAAAATTTTGTAGATTACAGAATTTGCATTGTGCATCACTTACAATGCAAAACCAAGAGAAGAATTTTGGACTTCTGTTGGCATGATATGGTATCTGGCCTGAAGAGGGTCCACCAAATATGAGTTATGAAATTTACAATGTAGTGCTTAAGTGAGTTATGGAATACGTATCTAGCATGATAAGAAAATTCAACACAATGTTAGTCAGACAGAGTAGCTAGGAATAAGAAATAAGTTGAAGTTGTCGCTAATAACTATAAAGCTACTAGACCAGTTATATGTCCATATAAGCTGCCAAGCAGGGTTGTGTCTTTCTGTGTATCTAAATTTGACAGATATGAACATGACGCAAAACAAATGAACAAAATGGCACAAAAACAAGACTGGTTTTGGCCTGTCCAAATATATCATGGAACGCCACTGTTGTGCCTGAAACATGTCAGCGACAAAGGTGGCCAGGACACAAACCTATATTCGATTGAGTATGTGTGAGTGTGCACGCACTTTTCCTTACTTGTGCACAAGACAACTCATAAATGAGGAAGTTTATTAGTAAAAGGTGCATTACAGCTGGAGGCTTGAAGGTCATAAATACATACTACATGCCTTGGGTGTTATTTCCGCAGTCTGCACATGAACTTATGTGAGTGCAAACATGCATTACATGAAACATTTGAAAATTTTGATGTTATCCAAATCACGGTACAGAAAACTAAGTACCATAATCTTCTTCTTACCCATTTCTCTTAGTTGCTTCATGCAGCTTAAATCATATAGTTGTACACTAGGAAGCACGTATACTCCAAATGTCATGGCATTCAGTGGGCTGGGCAGCCCCAAAACTGGCCCAGGTCCAGCTCGGTCAAACCAGTGTTGGGCCAGCCCAGGCCCGGTCAAAGTCTGCGACCGGCCCGGTCT
The DNA here is from genome assembly GCA_029216955.1 of Iris pallida. Classification (NCBI taxonomy): domain Eukaryota; kingdom Viridiplantae; phylum Streptophyta; class Magnoliopsida; order Asparagales; family Iridaceae; genus Iris; species Iris pallida. The sequence continues at coordinate 19,924 of JANAVB010036967.1, read as the reverse complement.
AGTCCAACTACTGGGTCGGGCTGGGTTTCCCTTCCCCAAACCCGGCCCAGGCCAGCCCCCTATCAGGTTGGGTCGGGTTTTGCCTCAAAAAAATGAAGCCCAGCCCAAGTCAAAAGACCGGCCTGGGCCCGGAACGGGCCCAATGCTCCCACCCCCGGAGGGCCGCGGGCCTCCGCCACCTGGCTGTTTAGGGAGCTCCTATCTGTTGGACTTTATTTCCTTCTTGAATTCTTTTGTACACCAATTTTCTTGGTCTAATGCATTTTAAAAGAGAGGTATCCTCTCCCATCGTCATTCTAGTACTCTGCATGGTGACTGACTAGAGTTATTTCCTCGTAAGCAAGACTAGTCCAGTCAAACATTCATGCTTAATCTAGTGCTGCAATAGGGTGCGATGACCTGCCACCACTAACCCCGCTATTATATTTGCAGTGATTCCAAATTTTCCCCACTGGACAATTGGTCATTTATTATGTTACAAGAAATACGCATGTTTTTAACAACACGTCTACATCTAACAAGCACCTTAGTCCTCCTCTAAACCGACATGAGGGCCCTACATATGCCGACATGACCATTGGTCATGCCACAGTATGAAGTGACTTTCCAAGGTTTGCAGCATGAACTTACTTGCCGATGGGACTGGACGGGTTTAGATTCGAGGACAGGAAATGGAATTTGTGATTTCATGGATCATGAAAATAATAATAATAATAAGCGGTTAATCCACACGGTGGGGCCCAGGCTGGGTTTGAGAATTCCAGCCAAAGCCCAGCCCACCCAACATCTTGATCCAAATGCGGCCATGTCATGTCGGACACACATCGGACACACCAAAATACACTAGGACACACCAAGATAGGTGTTGTATCTGTGTTACCATGTCAAATTGGTATCCGTGCAACATAGGTTGTACTTGAAAAATAAACAATTTAAACAAAAATATATAGGAGGATATCCAAAGTGAATAGGAATTCTTGAACTTCAAGCAAACATGAGTTGTATCTTTCAAAAGGATGTCCCAAACTCCTGTTGCAACTGCAAGTACAGAATATAGATATAGGAAAAATGGTTCCTAAGGTGGAGTCCACATGTCAAATCCAAGCCACCCATTATATCCTCCAATAACTAATAACTATCATTGCTTCCATATATTTAGTAGGGATTTGACATGTGGCATCCCTTAGAGAACTTCCTACGGTGATCCCTTAGGAACCTTTTGCCATATATATATATATATATATATTCCCGTGCCTCCGACACTCCTTGATAATTTGGTTTTTGAAATTGCTTCTCATTTATATCATTTGATAATAATTTTCATAATGTTTTTGTTAGTTAATAGTGACATATACATGTGTCATATCCATAGCCATCTGATATACCTCCTATCCTTTAGATTTTGGCAGGAAACACCACTTCGCTTATATATATATATATATATATATATATATATATATATATATATATATATATAGAGAGAGAGAGAGAGAGAGAGATAGACCAAATGAAGTGGGGTTTCTATATAAAGAGAGAGGGAGAGAGTTTTCTATTGTTGCCATTTAGCATGGCTGTCACAGGGTTTCATGTGGTGAAACAACTTTTGCAGCCTCTGTAAATTGGTTAGTGGATTTCAATTTTCAAACTTCAGTTTCATGGTTTTCCTACTTTCATATAGGGTTTCATACTTCATGTCATCAAACACATAAGGGTAAATCCTGTAAAGGGTACCGCAAGATTGTAATAGAAACACCAAAAACAATTCTTACTGTGTGAAATGGCACGTTGTCCTTTCCCATGAACTGATACAACTCTACATTTTCAGGATCTTTCCACCACTTTTCCCATTCAGGTGTGTAGCATGATGTGATTGACACATAGCCAATGGGGGCATCAAACCAAACATAAAATACCTGGAAGTTTTCATTGCACAAAATTGTTTGTGTTAAGTTCAACAAGAATCTGGAGATAAATTGAAAGAACAATCTGCATACTTATTGAAATAGCAATATGGATAAGTAATGATATATAAATTTAATTTGGTTCCATGAAGATGAACTAATCCTTTTGCAAGCACTAGATTGAAATATTAAAGTTTGCTACTTATTTGTTAACCTTATCTTTATACTTCTCCTCTGGAACAGGAACTCCCCACTTTAAATCCCTTGTGATACAGCGTGATCTTAATCCTTCCTTCAGCCATGCATTTGTTGCTTGAATAGCATTTGGCTCCAACCCCCAGCCACTGACATATTATTGATATACTCTTCCAGTTTACTCCTCAGCAAAGGAAGCTCCAAAAACAAATGCTCTGTTTCACGCTCGTGTGGAGGGTTCCGGCATACCTACAGTGCACTGAGCAAAAGATTGAATAAAATAGCAATGATTTGTGGTATTCAAATTGAGATTTACAAAGAAATCGACGTAATATGAATTCTAGAAGTTTAAGAAACAATAGAACTAAAGATAGGGTCCTCAGAAATTATCTCGACCTTGCACTTAGGATCCACAAGTTCAGTTGGATTCAACAACTTTCCACACTTCTCACACTGGTCACCACGTGCAGAATCATAATTACAATTTAATGTTGGGCATGTTCCCTCCACTAGTCGATCTGCTAAGAAGCGTTTGCATGTGTCGCAGTAAAGCTGCATTTCAGGTTCAAATTGAGATAAAGTGAACCAACAATAAAATTAAAGGAACAAATAACTACTTGATTGCATTATCTATTAGATAAATTGGGGAAAAAACGGTAAGAAACATATAGACCAAAAGAAAATCCACTCAATGTGTACTAATGCTGCCAACTGACCTGCTCCATCTTGCATTCAGTGAGCCATTTATTCTCCCTCAATCTGTGGAATATGGCTTGGCAAACTTCAGTCTGCTGTGGAGTTGATGTGCGCCCAAACTCATCAAAACTAATGTCGAACCAGTTATAAACGTCCTTGTGAATTGCATGATATCTGCATGGGGGAGATATTGTTAAATGTTGCGTAGATGAAAGTTCAGATAATAAAAAGTACAGAGGGTACTTTAAATTTCTAATCTTCTACTGGTAGGTAAAAAAATAGTGACAAAAATAAGATGTTTTTCGATCAGAATATTATATATATATATATATATATATATATATATATTCAATTAAGAAACTGACTATCATAATGCTCGTAAATGAGATATGAAGTCTGGGAATATGAATATTGGCAAACATTGCTCTAGATGAATATTATAGAGGCCTAAAAATGCAAAAACAGACAAGTCATATCCCCTCCATTTTGAATATAAGAACAAACTCAATGTCACGGCCCTCAGGGGCGGATCCAAGGTTCCCTTGGGATGGGCTGGAGCCTGTAATGCCCCGCTCCGCACGGTGCATTACGCTGAGACGTTGACTCAGCGAGTCGCGTTGACCGAATGAAATGTATCGATGTGAATCGATACGAGAGTTACGTTGTCCCGAGCAACGCATCGAACTGAGTCGATGCGAAGAGTTGCCTTGTCCCGAAAGAATGCATCGAGTGAATCGATGCGAAGCACCGCGTTGCCCCGAAGGATGAGTGCGTTGAATCGGCTCGAAGATTCTAAGAAATCGAATCGACCAAGGCGCAAGTCCGAATCGATGCAAGTATTGATTTTAGTTGGTTTCGTGTGCAGGTTATACGTTGACGCGAAAATATTAGAGGTCGATCTTTGCCATATTTAGTAAGGGGTCCGCGAAATCAAATCGACGCCTTGCGATGGGCTGAGACTTGGGCACGGTAAGCCAAATCGGACGTATAATTCAATGAAGCACGAAATGCTCGAATGGTAAGTCAGGAGAGTGGCCATGCAACAAAGTTATGAAATCGAGCCGCATCGGCTCGGCGAAACAACAAAGGCGTATCGACTCAAGGTGGGAGGATTGACTTTTCTTTTTACTCCTTCATGCGATAAGTCAAATTATATCATTGTACGCTAAGTTAACATATCGGCGCCACGGACGTGGTCCGATCGGAGATAAATCGTAGTGTGAGTCGAACACTAAGTTGGAACAATTGAAATGAAACGTGCATCATATGCACGAGTCGCTATGGGACATTGGATATCGCAAAGACGAGCGCCTCGGTGCGCAAGCCGTAAGACCATGGGATAGCGAGTGCCTTAGTGCACGAACTATACCGTGCTTCGCGCACGAGTTAGAACGACTAGAACATTGAAAGACAATAGGCGAGCGCCCTAGCGCGCAAGCCCCGAACATTGAATGCTAAGTTATAGATTATGGAAATACGGTCAAAACGTGCCTTCGTGCACGAGATAATAAAAGATGGCTTCGTTGCGAAGGAATACAGTTGTGGCATGAATGTGGCGGAACTGTCAGATATGACATGATGCCTCGAAAGGTGTTCGAGACCTTCGGATCATTCGGTTGAGGAACATTGAGTTGAGACATGATGCCATTGAATCATTGAAACGAAGTATGAAACGTAAGAACACAGAAAGTTAACGGAAGAAATACGAGATGATAAAGTCTGAGTCTCGGACTCAAGACTATATTTGGTTGTTTGAATTTGATTGCTTGAATAATAAGGGCGTTGCATGGTCGAATGGGATGGACTTGAGATTAATGTGATAATAACTCGTGCACGAGTGTTTCCCCCAAACGGTTAAATGCCGGAGCACCCCGGAACCGCTTGGCCTAGGAGGGAATCGAATAATCTTTGTAGGCGCACATCCTTAAGACGAGTAGCACTCGTCTTATAGACGGAAAAAGCCGCAAATGATGGTATGCAGCGGAAACGTTTCGGTTGTTGGGACCGCAACCCACCCGTTAGGATTGGTGCTATTAAAGAGGCATTAACATAAAAATTTATACATGCAAACCTTTTTAAGAAGTTCTGATTTGTACACTCTTCCTTACCCATATATTAGCAAGTGGTTGCTTAAACATATATTAGCAAGAGGCGGTTAAAATTTGTCCCAAAAAACCAACACCACCAATCCTTTTGTTACTTCTCTACAACCATAACTGCAATCTAAGATATAAAAAACTTCAAAATTTTGTCACACTTGAAGGACTGAAAAAGAGGAAGAAACTGGTTGGAGACTGGCGGAGACCAAAGGAGCTATGGGTGTATTAGAAAGGATCGATCATGTGATGGAGATGCTCCACCTAACCATCTAGGCTCAGGGGTCTTGACGCACCAGACCGCCCGCCCGCTTTGACAACCTTGTCAACACAAATATTACCAGGAATTCCTACCTTTTTTTTGTTTTATGAATTGTATTCACTGGTTCCATATAATGTCATAGTACCAACAAAATGTACAAAAATGTTGTAGTGATTATTAGATGAAGAACATGCTAGGTCCTAATTATAGTAGAAACTAAAGAAACAAGAGAAACTCGTTAAAGGTTATGCCACAGTTTCCATTCCGTTCTTCAAAAACATCACCACAGAATTCACATCATAGGCCATTAAAAAGTTGAGTTATTTTCAACTACAAGCTAGTTCGCTTTCCGTTTGAAATGGACTGTTTGCCGTTTCGGCCGGCAACTTAGCCAAAATGGCAAACCAAAATTTTGCTGTTTAAAATCCCCAACTCAATATAAGTAAAATATTACCCAAAACACAGTAGTTTTCTGATGTTGGCATATCCAGAACGCGATTCTAGATACAGAACTCGAAGCGCGAGTTCGTGTCAAAAGGAAGTGCTAGTGGCATTCTGCGTTTTCGAGACGCAAATTACTAAAAATAAGAGCTAAGTTTACGCACTTGTCGCAGATGTCCTTGGGCGAGCAGTTCTCCTCCATGGCCTTGGTCTCCGTCGCGGTGCCATACTCGTCGGTCCCGCAGATGTAGATCGCGTTGTAGCCCCTAAGCCGGCAGTACCGCGCGAACACGTCGGCGCTCAGCACACCTGCAACAATTAATTACTCGTCACTACTCGATCGGACAAATTCCGAGTACAAATTCTACAAACAAGAGGGTCTAAAATGAAAAAAAAAAAAAAAAGGAAGGAAAGAAAAAAAATTACAGCCGATGATGTTTCCGAGGTGGGGGACGTTGTTGACGTATGGCAGAGCGCTGGTGATGAGGACGTTCCTCTTGCCGGGAATTGGGAGCTTCGGGGTCCTCTTCTTCTCCGCTGCGGAGTCCGCCATTTTTTGAACCGGACTGCGAATTTGGGGATGACGAGGCGGTGTGATTGGAAAAGTTGTTTCGACGGGGCGGCGGAGGAGAGAATTGGGGATAGTGGACCTAAACCCTAGGCAGGTTAAGAGAAGGCTTTAGCGATCCGGGTTTGACGGGTTTGGGTATGAAATTGTTGGGATGTGAAGGAAAAAAAAAAAAAAATCTTTTTCTAATTAAAATTGAAAATTAGGCTAATTATATGGCACATCAAAAACTTATCATGGCTGCCCATTTTAAAGTTTGGTTTATCTACAAGTTTGCCATTGAAGAAAGTGATCATGGTTATCCCACTTTCTAGTATAAAAGTCAAAATAAAAAATTTCTCCTTTTGTCTTCTTCTCCAAAGTTCTATTTTCACTTTTCCAAGAACCCTAGAATATTCTTGTCCCCCACTCAATCTTCTTGTCTTGAAACGTAGAATAATTATCAATGAATATTCCTAATACTCGTATGCTTTCGACTACTAGATGGCAATATTTGTTTAAAAAATTATTCATTCCAAATTATTGAAGGTTTTATCATAATGTAGGAAATATGGAAGAAATAGAACGTTAAATCTAGTGATGTAGCGTAGAATCCTAGTCCCTCTAGGATTCCTTTTCTTTTCATCTTCCTCTTGGATTCCTTTTTCTTTTCTTTACTTTTTTTATAATCCTATTTATGTTAGGATTCTTATTTTGAATTTATCTTTTTATTAGGATGTATTTTATCTTTATTTTATTAGGATAGATTTTATCTTTATTTTATTAATTGCCACAAAAGTCCTATAAATAGGCACCTTTTGTATGCAATTAAGAACAACTTTAATCAATAAAATTCTTCTTTAAAGTTTGAGATTTGTTCTCTTATTTTCTTGGTCGTGAACTCAACTGTTCCGTGGATTCGGAAGCCCCTCGCTTGAGGTTTTCAAGTAACCTTCGTGCGGACCCCTCACAAGACCCTCCGTCGGAGTTTTTGCGGCACGCTTCGCTCTCACCAAGCAACGGTGGTCCAGTTATCGTCATCACCGATCGACTTGGCCATTGCCAAGCACGAAGGTAAGCCCGTTCCGCTTTCCCGCTGCGTCAAGTGGTATCAGAGCCCCACAGATCGAGGATTCCAATTTATTTTGGAAACCTTTGGGAATCTTTCTTTTTCAAAACAACAATGGCGAAACCAGTAACGCGCGAAGAGTTTGGACATCCAGTATGTATCGTTAGGCGACTACTGTTAGCCCCAAAGATTGAAGAATCACTCTAGCACCACAATGTCTTCCGAACTCGATGCAAAGTCAAAGACAAGTTATGTGATCATCATTGACAACGGGTGTATAGAGAACATTGTTTCAAGAGCAATGGTAGAGAAATGGGACTGACCAAAGAAGTACACCCGGCTCCATATAAAATTAGCTGGATTCAACAGGGCCACAATATGGTCGTCTCAAAAGTTTGTCGCATACCATTCTCTATCGAAAGACCTACAAGGATGAAGTCACATTCGATATTGTCGACATGGACTATTGCCACATCATCCTCAGTCGGCCGTGCAATTTGAGAAAAATGTCACTTACCGGGGAAGAGACAACACATATTCCTTCAAGATGGACGACGTCTCACTCCTTCCATTAGCATCAGATGATATTCATAAGACCAGTCCACAACCACAAAAAGGGCTCAAGCATTCCCACAACAATTGTCCCCTCATAGCACCAATTGTATTGTTAACTATAAAGACAACAAGATTGCGAAGAACATATCAAAGTCGGATGAACCCATTGTAGATGCTGAATTGAAATCATCAACGCTTTAAGAAGATATGAATTTGAAGGTTTCTAATCAAGAAATAGAACCAACTGAAATGAAGGACATGATAATCTTTGGTGAAATTATTGCGGACGCTACGAAGATGCATTTTTCATGCCCTCAAGAAAATTATCCAAAAGAAGACAAGATCCTCCCAGAAGATGACGATCAAGAACATGGTGCAGAATTTCTACAGAAAATTCTGAAAAGAAGCATCAACAAAAGTACACGACAAACAGAGAATTTCAGTGGAGTCAACCAAGACATATTATCATCATCATTTTCATCGTCATGTTTATCGTTCTTTTCTCTTGAGTGTACGATTCAGAAGAAATTTCTCCTGCGATGGAGCATTGAAGAATTTACCAATATTGAAAGCTCCCAATGCCAAAGAGACGAAAGCTCATGGATAAGCTTATGACAAAGAAGGATGACTCACGACGTATGTACATCGACAGTCGGGCTATCAGCCACATCACCATCAGCTGCTTTCAAATTCGGATCCAACCTGATGATGAGTGGAAGACTATTTTCAAGATCCGAGAACTACTCGAATGGCTATTTTTGCCCTTCGACTTTTGAATACATCAAAGACCATCATGGCCATAAGAATCATATTTTGAAGCCATTAACAAGAAAGTTCGTAGTCCTCTACTTTGATGATATCCTGATTTATAGCAAGAGTCAAGCTGATTATTTGAAACACCTCAGGGAACTTCTCAACCTTCTTCGAATTAAGAAGTGTAGATTATTTACTAACCAACTCATCGTCTTGGAATTTGTGACTAGCATCGATGGCCGCAGTGTTGATGAAGAGAAGATTCTAGCAAGCCTCGACTGACCTACACCAAAGATAATGACTGAAGTTCAAAGCTTCTATGGTCTCGCCAACTCTCATCCGTAACTTCAGTATTAAAACACACATACCTCTCCAACCTTCAATGTCGTTGATCTTTACAAATACTTTTCATCTGACGAACCACTTTATTTATGAGAAGAACTCATGGACGAGTTCTCATGAAGTAGGGGAGACTGATGTAGCGTAGAATCCTAGTCCCTCTAGGATTCCTTTTCTTTTCCTCTTCCCTCTTGGATTCCTTTTTTCTTTACTTTTTTTATAATCCTATTTATGTTAGGATTCTTATTTTGAATTTATCTTTTATTAGGATGTGTTTTATCTTTATTTTATTAGGATAGATTTTATCTTTATTTTATTAGGATTAGGTTGCCACAAAACCCTATAAATATGCACCTTTTGTATGCAATTGGAACAACTTTTAATCAATAAAATTCTTCTTTAAAGTTTGAGATTTGTTCTCTTTTCTTGGTCGTGGACTCGACTGTTCCGTGGATTCGGAAGCTCCTCGCTTGAGGTTTTCAAGCAACCTTCGTGCGGACCCTCACAAGGCCCTCCGTCGGAGTTTTTACGGCACCGCTTCGCTCTCACCAAGCAACGTGGTCCAGTTATCGTCATCACCGATGACTTGGCCATTGCCAAGCACGAAGGTAAGCCCGTTCCGCTTTCCCGCTGCGTCATCTAGCAATCGATCAGTCTGGTCCTTCCGAAGAACACGAGATTCTCTCCGAAGAACTCTCGGTAGGTCCCCGACCTACCTACGTACAACAATTCGTAGTCGACATTTGGACTGCCACACACTCAGGCAGTCCCATGTACTTGGTGGACTGCCAAAGAGTGCGGCAGTCCAGAAGTTAATCTTCTGCTCTGCTCTACTGGACTGCCACACTTCCTGGCAGTCCATAAAGTACTATGGACTGCCAGAAAGTGTGGCAGTCCAGTTGAATAGCGTATGAACAACTGGACTGCCACACTTCCTGACAGTTCATAAAGTACTATGGACTGCCAGAAAGTGTGGCAATCCAGTTGAATAGCATATGAACAACTGACTGCCACACTTTCTGGCAGTCCATCAAGCACTTAGGACTGTCAGAATTTGTGGCAGTCTAGTTTAACTGCAATGTGAGTCCTGAATTGGATATTGTCTTTGGTTTTGTCGTTGATTTAGTTATAAAAAAATTCGAAAATTTATTGTAGGGCACCCCATCTCCTATGTGCATTGATTTGAAGAATATATTTCGACGGATATGGTTTTTGAATCTTACGACGAAGCATTAGAATGGTACAGAGAAGTTGGAAGGCGATCGAACACAATCCTTGTCATTTCAAGGTCGTTATGGCACCGGCCGAATCGAAAAACTGTAGATCTTGGTTATGAAAGAGGTGGACAGTATAGGGATCATTGTAAAAAAGATGAACTTCTCCTAATAAAATCTCAGAAGAAAGCGACAGGGACAAGGAAATGTGGTTGTCCATTAAAGTTAGTGTTGGGGTACAAAAATAACGAAAAGTGGACAGTTGTGGTGAGGAATGGGATGCACAATCATCATGTGTCGGACACGCTTGTTGGTCATCCCTACGCTGGAAGATTGAACGACGATGAAAAAAAGTTAGTTAAAGAATTGTCAACTTCCGGAGTTGGTCCTAAACAAATTTATTCTATGCTGTGTGAGAAGAATGATAAGAACAAGTCTAGTTTGAGGAAAATATACAATGCACTAGCTAGGTCGAGAACAAATACTCTAAAAAGAAAAATGGCGATGCAGCAAGTGTTGAAGGTATTAGCCAAAAATTATTACGTGGAATACCATAGAAGACTTCCGCAGAGCAATGAAGTCATTTATATGTTTTGGTTCCATCCGGATTGTACATAATTGGCACGATTCTTCGCCGATGTCTTGGTTGTTGATTGCACATACAAGACTAATAAATTCAAGATGCCTCTTTTTCACATTGTCGGGTTCACTTCTACCGGTAAACATTTTCAGTTGCCTTTTGTTTCTTGAAGAACGAAACAATAGAGGACTATACTGTAGAAGCATGGAAAAGAATAAAGAAAGATCCATGCGGCCAGGGAGCCCCATGCGGCTCAGAGAGCTCATGCGGCTCAGGGATCCATGCGGGTTCAAGCGTCTATGCGGCTCGAATAAATTTCATGCGACTCAGAAAGGAGCCACGTGGCCTGCAAACGGCTCTTCCCTTTGACCTATACTGCATTAAATGTCTTGATGGCTGACAGCTCTGACAAGGTGACAGTTCTGCCACAAAGATACAATTATGACTCCCTCATAATGGCGGACTCCTAGGGAAACGAAGAAATCTCTGACACGATCCCCCGAGATCCAGAAACTGTCAGCGGCCTTGACACGTGGACAGTCTCATGCGGCTCGAGCAGAGACCACCCCATGCTGCTCGGGCCGAAGCTGTCCCATGCGGCTTAGGCCGAAGCTGTCTTATGCGGCTCAAGCAGAGGTTACCCCATGCGGCTCACAAGGACTATCTCCATGCGGCTCACAAAGAAGCTACCCATTATGCGGCCGCCTACGCTCATGCGTCTCAGATCATCGCCATGCGGTTCAAATGTTCAGGGGCCACTCCCAAGCAGCCTTGACACGTGGCCAGCCTTATGCGGCTCAATAAGGAGCAATCCTCATGCGGCTCAGATTTTCTCAATGGCTCACGGTTAAGGCACGTGGCATGATAGTGGGACACGTGGCATCAAATCGATCGAAATCCATCAACAAATTCCAATAAAATATTGGGATCAAATCAGATCATTCGCAATCAAGCAAATCAATGACACGTGGCGGAAAATCCGAGATTGGCATGATAAATCAGGAGGATTTATGTCAATCATTATTAATTACCCACAAAAGATTTGATGCAATCACATTAATTGCTCAAATCTCTTATATTCAAGATGAACGGCCCAGATTCAGTGATCCTTAACCGCCGACTTTCAAGAATGGACAATCATTGCAAACCCTAGTGATGCCCCCACTCTTATAAATAGCAAGGTGCCATTCTCTTGCGAAAAAAAGAGGAGATTCTCTAAAAAAAAAGAGAAAGACAGAGATATAGAGAGCCAGAGAGATAATATACAGAGATCAAAAGGAGAGCATTTTTTCACCAACGCCAAGCAGTTCTTCTACAGAGCCAAAACTGCACCCGATCGTCCAAGGAGTAAGGTAGAGCGGCCGTCGCTTTCCGAGCCTCTATTGTCACCCCCAGAATCTAAAATAAACAATTGTACTTAGATTGCTGTACCTAGGCTTTCGTCCCTAGGCTTTCTTTGTACAAGCGAGTTTGTATTGTCAAGTAAAAGTCCGGTCCTCCGATAATTGTTCTGTTCTTTTATATTTCATGGCAAACACGATGGCGACTCTGCTGGGGACAAACTTCTCCACGGCTGAGGAGTTGGTGACGCAATCGGATGCAGCCAAACTTGGCTCCACACAACAGAAGATGGTCGTCCGCTTCGACCAACAGGCGTTTGAAGAAATGCTCTCGACGGGAGCGCTGGCCCGGTCCAGAAGCAAACCCGCACAGAGAAGGCTCGCAGGGAGTGGAGGCCAAAATCATTTGCTCCTCCCCAAGCCCTGGACGGAGTACTCTCTGCTACACAAGACGGCGAAGGCAATTCTCATGCGGCCCCACTTCAAGCCATAGAGGACTCTGCTGTCCCCAAGTCCGGCAGAGGAAAGCACTACGATGCTGGACTTGTAGGGACAAAGAGTGATTCTATGTGCTCCAGGAAGAAGAAACCGAACACTCATGCGGCCAAGACTGCCAGCCGCATGCATGATGCTCATGCGGCTGAAACTGCCAGCCGCATGAAGAATGTCTATGCGGCCAGATCTTCCAGCCGCATGGAGAAAACACATGCGGCCGAGACTTCCAGCCGCATGAAGAAAGCCTATGCGGCTACAACTGCCAGCCGCATGAAGACTGTCGACTCCAGCCGCATACCGCCTGCTCCACGCAGCTCAGGCTCAGTCTTCGATCGCCTCTCCTATGGTCCTGATCTCTTATGTGCCCAAGAGAATATATCTGACTCTCTGCAGCATCACTCTGACTCTTTCTACTATACGCCTTCAGGCGCTCAAGTGAAGAAGTCAAGGGCAGCGCGAGCTCGGCGAGCTCAGTCGGCTGTCCCAACCTCTGACCATCCGAGCGCTCCACATACTGTTATGCGGGCCTCTGATGGGAAGTTGTACAGATCCACTCGAGTTAGCCCCCGGCGGCAAACGGACAGAGTGGTTCCCAAAAGTCTCCCAAAACCCAGGGAGCAAACATGGTCGCTCCAGACCCGTCTGACTTGCGGGAGGTTATCCTCCACAAACGCAAGGAAAGAGAAGAGTCCCCGACATGCAAAGAGTCCTCCCACAGACATCATTGCACCCAAATCATTGTCAACTACTGTTGCAACAACGCGACAACAAGAGAAGACCGACAATTTGTTTTCCAAAGGCTGCAACGACCCAGCTCAGAGGACGAAGCGCCTCCCATCGCCTCTTGCAACTCCACTCAGAAAATTCCTGCTGATGGAAGAGGAAAGAAGATGAACGTTTCCAGCCCGAAAATTTCAACCACTGCGGCTAAGAAACTGTCGTCTAAACGACTGTCCACCACCGGAGTATTCCAAGGCAGCCGTTCGAAGACAAAATCTGCTACAGCCAGAAGTTCGTCATCCGCACCGCTGGGGGTTAGTGAAACAGGGGGTAGCACTCCTCAGAACATCCACGATAATCCGATGTTCCAAGGAGACGAGCCCGAGGAAACAACTCTCCTGTCAGATACAGCAAATGTCGACGTCCCCGAGGACGTTCATGACTCTCAAGATGAAGCAAGCTCTGAAGTTGGGGGTACTATTCCTTCTGAGTCCGAACCAGAGGAGGGCATTCCTACATATCTCGATGACTTCTCGGTACATGGGTATGACTCGGAGGACACGTCCTCCACCGTTCCATCCATCTCTCCTCATGTAAGGACGGTATTCATGACGGACAGCAACCAAGGTGGTTCCAGTGATCGCCAACACATCAACACTCTGGAAGCCATATTGCATGCCTTGGTCAAGTCTGTAGACGAGATCAAAGCGGCCCTTCCAATTCTGCAAGGAGGGACGCCCGGCCAAACAAGCGCGGGTCCCGCGGTCAATGCGGACTCGAACTCAGCGGTACCGAATTTGGGCAACAATCCTCCTGAAATGACGGCCCCCACCACTGTGGATGAAGCCCGAGAAGTGAGAAGAGAGGTCCAGGAGTTCCGGGCCATGTTTCACGCTCGAGAAAACTCTCAAGACCTCAGAATACGACAATCGTACCCTACTGCATGGAGGGATGTCCCCTTCCCGCTAAGATATAAGCCGTTCAACATCAACCCTTATGATGGTAAGACCTCCGCAAGTCGGTATATCACTTACTTCGAGGTCACCACCGACCATCTGCCCCATGACGATGCCATCCTCACATGATTATTCATTGGGGCATTGGAAGGAGTCGCCTTCGACTGGTACCGCAACCTACCAGACAACTGCATCCACTCATTCGCCAGCTTCAAGCATACGTTCTTGGAGAGATTCTACGAAGTAGGGCAGGACATCACAATGTCCACCCTCATGGACGTCGTCCAAGGGAAAAAGAGCTGACAAGGAACTATATCGAACGGTTTCGTCAAACCGCAATGAAGTTGCCGTCTGGTAACCCGGATTCCTCCCTAATTGAAATTTGCCAAAAGAGATTGCTCCCAACAATCAGTCTCTGGATGGGCGAAAGTCAATTTAAGGACTGGAAGACATTCATCATCAGTGCCACTAGTGCCGAAGAACGGTTGAAGAAAGCTCGCCAACTGGGATTGCACATCTCGGACGGAGAGAACAAGGACAAGCGTCCTAATACCAACAACGACAATAGAGGTAGCCCTTCCAATAATCGGGACAACAGGAGTAAGCAGGCCATGGTGGCCGACACAGCCCAAAAACCTGAGTCAAAATCGGCAGACAAATAATGGCCGCAAATGACCTACTCCTTCGAAGACAGCCATGTCAAGCCCATTTTGGATATGCTCATACAAGGAGATAGAATTCAGCTCCCTCCACCAAGACGGGAACCTCGGCCGGCAGAAATGGAGAGCCCAAACTACTGTCACTACCATCGCTGAAGAACAGATGACAACTCTAGAGGGGGGTGAATAGAGTTTATAGAGAATATCCAATTAAAATTCAACTCTATCACAAACAAAACTAATCAGAGTAAATACGGAATTTAAAGTGAGAAGAAAGAGAGCATACGCAAACACAGCCGATTTTAACCTGGTTTCCCTCGTGGAGGACTAGTCCAGGCCTGAGAACTCTAGCTCAGGATTAAATCCACTATTTGTGAAATAGTAGTTTACAACCCGTGCCTTTTCTTCAGAAGAGCACGTCAACTTCTTACAAAGGATCGCAGTGGCGATTGCTTGGAATTTTCCAAGCGACTTCTTCAACTCTTGCACAAGACTCCTAACTGAGAGATGCTGAGCACTCGAGACTTAGGATGCTTGTGGCTAGTATATGGGAAAGGTATGGCTTATTTGAGCTTTAAGAGAGTAGAGAAGAGAAGATTGATGGTTTGAAATGAGAATTCTTGGCCTTTTTATAGGATTTTTGTAGGCAGAATTCGGCCAGAATTCGGGTAGAAAATTTCAAATATTTGGCCGTTGGACAACTTGCAACCAGCTAACCCTAAAATTTAGGTTGCTGATTTTTAGGGGACAGAGTTCGGCCCGAACTCTGTGTGGAGGCAGAGTTCGGCCCGAACTCTGTCTCCAGA
Organism: Iris pallida; assembly: GCA_029216955.1. Lineage (NCBI taxonomy): Eukaryota > Viridiplantae > Streptophyta > Magnoliopsida > Asparagales > Iridaceae > Iris > Iris pallida. The sequence goes on along the minus strand of JANAVB010036967.1, from coordinate 4,300 downwards.
GCACAGAATGGTTCTAAGGGACCAATGGGCTTATTTCTGGATGGTGGAGTTTATGGATTTTTGGGTAGGCTTTTGGTCAAGTCTCAAGAGCTCAGCATGACACAGTTTACAACAGTCTAGACTCAATAAAAGTATAAAATACAGACTCATATATAACTGATTTGCAAAGACTGAGCTGTCGTCTGACTTGAGCTTGATGTAGACGTCGTATGTCGTATTAATTATTACATGTATTATTTAGTCAATGTTATCGATATTTGGTTGACTGTGACTTTGTGTCAACAATCTCCCCCATATTGATAATTACAAAATAATAATTGTATTCACTATTCATACCTGGACACAGTCAATGACAAAAGCATAGCTCCCCATAATTGGTGCCGAGCTAAATAAGATAGCTCCCCCGTAAACAAAGCGTTGAACCTGTTGGCCTGATAAGGAACATCTCCCAAAAGCACCAAAAGCACATATATACAAAAAAAAGAATATACATGTCTCTCCCCCTTTTGGCATTTAGCAATATAAGCAAGTAATAATGGGCAAACACACCAAAAGAGAAGAAACTGCATATTAACGAACATAACTAGCAGAGAGTAATAGAACTACGATAATCATAAGAGTCATCACTCACAACTAAAACATAAAGAGTTTACGACAAACCAAGTACATAAATCCAACTAAACAACTAAAAACTGGAAAGCATAAAACATAAACTATGATCAGCAGCATCATCATCAGGTAGTAGCCATCTCCATCATGGAGCACGAGAAGGCCCAGCGGTGTCGGAAGGATCAGTGAAGGAACAGCTGGGATCCACAAAAGCAGCATCCGGATCCAGGTAGCGTATGACCCAAGGATCGTCAATGCGATATCCCTCGCGACCGGGATCCCCTCCATGGGAATGGGCATAGAAGGATGACGAGACATGGAATACTGAATATCGTGCAGCGAGTTGCTGAGGGCACTCATCTGCAGGGTAGTACGGTAGTCCATCTGAGTCCAGCGATCGTCCTCTAAGGTGAAGCGATCTCGGAGCATGGTCTGGATGAGTCAAGGGTAGCAGGAGGAGGTGGCGCATCCTGTCCAAGTGGAGGGGCATCGGTCCTCATCATCGGAATGCTCAGATGTGGCAGGAGCGGCTACGACTGCCTGAAGTCGTCGTGCCTTAGATAGAAGGCAGGAGCAGGCAAGAAAGGACAATCATGAAGTGGTACAATGAATGCACGAAGGACCATAGGAAGATATAAGGGATAAACCAAGGCTCGTGGTTTCTTCCTACAGTTAATCATCCAGTCCATCATGGTACGTGGAAGATTAAAAGAATGCGATAGTAGAGATACAAAGCTGATATTTCAAAATAGGTGACTTCATCGGTGGAGCCGGCTTTGGGTAGAATGGTGTTGAAAATAATCCGATAAGTTCATAGTAGTAAGGGTTGAGATGTTTGGCCATAAGCTTACGAGGACAAATGTTTGGGGCACATAAGTCTGCCTTGAAGCTCTCAAGGGAAGTTCCATCTAGAAAGTGGAACGATCGAGCTTCAACAAGCTTTTCCCAAGAATTGGGCTCTTGAAGTTCAAGATATTCGGCCAAATCAGAATCAGCAAAGGCAATATCAATGCCCGCAACTCGGGAATAAATGTGAGTGTCATCATGAGTTAAGTTGCAGTAAAACATTTGTATAGCGCTACGATAGATAACGAAATTCGTAGCAACTAGCTCATCAAGGCAAAGATCATGAAACATAGATTCATATTGTGCAAAAATTGAAGTTAATGGATGTCCCGCAAACACTGGACGTGTCCGAAAATCACTAAACCATTCATTGGACGCGTCTAGTGATACAAAGATTCGATCGTCATAAGTGTTTGGATCACGTGGACGTGAAGGGTTGAACAACGGATGAGGTGTTGTTGTTGTTCAACTGGTTGCTCAACGGGAGGAGGAGCATTCGACGAGGACGCTCCCTCGGTCTGAATTCTCTTCCCACGGTTGAGCAAGCGAGGAGCCATAGCACAAAGTAGAGAAAATTGAAATAGAGAAGAAGAGTAAGTTATACCTCAAATAAATGATGAACAGTGAAAGAGAATTAGAAAATAGCCCTTCTCCTTGAGTTTGGGAAAAAATGGAGCACAATAGAGAAGAAATTAGGGTTAGGGTTTTGAGAGAATAGTGGAGAAGAAGTGGAAAAGGTGGTAAGAAAGAAGGAGGAGGAAGAGAAACCGAATATAAGGGAAGGGTTTCTCTTGGTCGGAGTGAATCAGGACCATTGGATCAAGTTGTGATCAACGGCTGGAACTGTCCCCGATTCTGGAACAGGAGGCCGAACTCGGCCCGAACTCTGGTAAGGGCAGAGTTCGGCCCGAATTCTGGGTCCTTGTCCTAGAACTGAAATCAGGCTGAAAGGATGAAATATTGGTTAAGTATGGGAAACCAATATAAGTTATAAAGATAAATGATTAAGAGATTTAATAAACCAGATAGTAGAAGTAGAAGGATAGCAATATGAAATTGAAAAATAACATATCAGCAGGTGATAAACAAGGAGTTATATCATAATTCAATATTTTGAATTTGCCATGGGTTAGCTGCAGGGCCGGATCCCAGCTAGCGGTAGTCCTGAGGACTAGTGCACCGTGTCGCTTAGGCGTTTACGCCTTGTTGTCAGAAGGGCCCTTTCGGCTTGTACTCATAGCAAGTTCATCATAAGAGAATCATAATATATCGATATTTATGCAGGTGTATTTTAATTTATGACGTCTTCATCTAAAATTCCAAGTTCACGACAAAGACAATTGAAGCGCTCATCGGATAATGGCTTTGTGAAGAAATCAGGTAACTGATGATCAGTGTCAATAAATTCTAAGTTAATCGTGCTATTTTGCTGATGATTACGCAAAAAGTGGTGTCAAATTTCAATGTGCTTTGTGCGTGAGTGACAAATAGGATCTTAGTCAAGTTTATAGCACTAGTGTTGTCACAAAAGATAGGAATATGCATGAAAATAAATTATAGTCTTCAAGGGTTTGCTTCATCCACAGAATTTGTGCACAACAACGCCCAGCTGCTATGTATTCAGCTTCTGTTGTGGATAGTGCGACAGAATTCTGCTTCTTGCTAAACTAAGAGACTAAAGCCTTTCCTAATAAATGACACGTACCGTTCGTACTTTTACGGTCGACCTTGCATCCAGCAAAATCAGCATCAGAGTAACCAATGAGGTCAAATAATGTTGACTTGGGATACCATAGGCCCACTGTAACTGTACCCTTAAGGTATCTAAAGATACGCTTAACTGCGGTCATGTGTGATTCCTTAGGATTTGCTTGATATCTAGCACACAGGCAAACGCTAAACATTATATCAGGGCGACTAGCAGTAAGATAGAGTAGACTGCCTATCATACCTCGATACTTACGTTGATCTACGGGTTTGCCGCTGTCATCTGGTTCAAGCTTGGTTGAAGTAGCCATAGGAGTGCTGATTGGTTTGACGTTATCAAGGTCAAATTTCTTCAGCATGTACTTTGTATACTTCGATTGACAGATAAATTCCATTTGACATTTGTTTGACTTGCAGCCCAAGAAAGTAGTTGAGCTCTCCCATCATGCTCATCTCAAACTCGGTCTGCATACACTTGGCAAAATCTTGACAGAGGGTTTCATCAGTAGAACCAAAAATAATATCATCTATATATTTTGAACTAAAAGAATAGTGTCCTTCAAAGATTTTATGAAAAGTGTAGTGTCAATTTTCCTTTTGAAAAACCTTTCTCAAGCAAGAAGTTGCTTAGCCGTTCATACCAAGCTCTAGGGGCTTGTTTGAGGCCGTACAGCGCTTTCTTTAGCTTGAACACGTGGTCGAAAATTTGTGATTTTCGAAACCAGGGGTTGTTTTACATAAACTTCCTCCTTAATAAAACCATTCAAGAAAGCACTTTTAACATCCATTTGAAATAATTTAAAATTTTGAAAATTTGCAAATGCACAAAGCATCCGAATGGATTCTAATCTAGCAATAGGAGCATACGTCTCATCGTAGTCGATACCTTCCTCTTAGTTGTATCCTTGGGCTACTTGACGAGCTTTGTTGCATGTGACTGAACCATCTTCATTTACTTTGTTTCTAAAAACCCATTTAGTACCAATAATCGAGTGATTAGCCGGTCTAGGAACGATTTCCCATACTGGCTCCTCTCGAATTGGTTGAGTTCCTCTTGTATAGCAGAAATCCAAAATTCATCATTGAAAGCTTCTGAAAAGTTTTTAGGCTCAATTTGTGAAATAAAGGCAGTGCTAGC
>JANAVB010036966.1:0-21934 GCA_029216955.1 Iris pallida | reverse complement strand
TAACAAGGATCATTTTGGTACTTTATTTTATGTAAAAATAAGCTTTTTGTCTATCTCAAAAATTGTCAAAACACAATGATCATTTGATTTATTTATTGATTAATTACGACTTGCAACTTTTTGTGCTATTTTGAGTTTTAGCTGTATTAAACCTCACCCCTCACTAGTGTAAAGACCCTAAAAAGTTAGTTAAAGTAGTGTGTCACCCCACATTGGTCCCCTATGCTAAAATCATTATTTTGGCTAGGTGTCCAGTCACAAGTCGTGTTGCACCAATTAGTGTCTTAGTGTTTTAGCTTAGTGTAAAAACTAAGTTTATGCATTTATTTCTACAGTGACGAGTTACCGGACATCTATAGCACTTTTATCGTAGCTTGCTTTGCTAGAGGCAAGTACTTTCTACAAACTTTACATACTGCTATAACAATAAACTGTGATTTACCCACCATGTTAAATGCTGATCCTTGGGGTAGCAAGTTAGAACTTTACATGTTGTATTACTTTTAGTCTCCACCATGTTTATACAGTATCTCATATCTCTCACATGTTTAAATAACGGGTTAAGGGGAAACTGTTAGTATTGTACGTGAACATGACCCCCTTCTCCGTATGTATTTACCGCGCTCGGTGACATTCTATATGTGACATTGCCGTATGTTCTGATATCGCGTTTGTGTATGGATATACACCGATGCCGTTCGTGCACGTATGTGCATACCAGAAAACTTGATATGTACCACAGTACATCCTGTTCACCTATTGACCGATTCACGTACATGCTACAGTTTTAAACTTTTAAACTACATGTGGTTATTTATAAAAATAGCCAATTAAACCATGATATGCCATGATTCCAGTTTATTACATTCTTGTTCATGCTTCGTATATTTAGTTTGCTAGAATCAATACTTGCTCCCGTCCTGACAGGATAACGTTGTAGGTGTCCTTACTGAGGAGGAGTTGCTCTGTGATCCGTATTATGGAGTTACTGCCGAGGACCCGGCTCTGCTTTACGAGGATGTTCCTGTGGGGAACCTCGCCTAGTTGTCTTTTTGTTTTTAGACTTTTGAGAGTAGTCATGTATTTAGACTACGTATTTTGTAACTGGACATGTATCCAGTTTTACATTTCAGACTTGTACTTTGGACATTATGCTATATGAGACGACTTTTGTGTTTGGAGCATTTATGACTTTTATTCACTTATAGAACTGTTAGCACATTTAGTCTTATCCTGTTGTCTTTAGAACAGCTTACTACGTTTTATATCAAACGTAGGCTGGGCATGACTCGGCCTGGCCCAACAATTTGGGTAGCGGGTCGTGACACACACACACACAGAAAATAGAGTTACTGGCTGGCCCAGCCCAACAAATAAAAACAAATTCAAACAGACTGGCCCTAAGCCCACGCTAGAATTTATTAATCAGAGAAATAGTGAATCACTGGCTTGAAGCCCAAGCCCATAGTAATAACAACCGATTACATTAACCATTGGTTGAGCCGAAAGCTCTTAGGGTTTACAAAACCTAAGTAAAAAATGTTAGGTTTTAACCTAACTCTCTCTTTTGGGGAGAAAGAAAGGCGGCTACCAAAAAATCGAGCGAGAGGCTTCTCTCTGAGAAAATAGGAAGAAGTAGGAGCATGAAGGAGAAGAAGGAGGTCGAGCAGAGGAGAGGCAGAGGGCTCAACAATGCGACATGCGGCGAGGAGCTGTCGGCGAGGACATGGGTATAAATCCATTACCAAAAATATTTGTATGTCTACTGCTAGGCTCTGAGATTAATCCTGGCCCAAAACAAATTTTGGCATACAGAAAATAGAGTTACTGGCTGGCCTAGCCCAATAAATAAAAACAAATTCAAACAGACTGGCCCTAAGCCCGCCCTAGAATTTATAAACAGAGAAATAGTGAATCACTGGCTTGAATCCCAAGCCCATAGTAATAACAACCGATTACATTAACCATTGGTTGAGCCGAAAGCTTTTAGGGTTTATAAAACCTAAGTAAAAAATGTTAGGTTTTAACCTAACTCTCTCATTTGGGGAGAAAGAAAGGCGGCTACCTAAAAATCGAGGGAGAGGCTTCTCTCTGAGAAAATGGGAAGAAGTAGAAGCAGAAAGGAGAAGAAGAAGAAGGAGGTCGAGCAGAGGAGAGGCAGAGGGCTCACCAAAGCGACATGCGGGGAGGAGCTGTCGGCGGCCTCGAGACCTGCATGGAGATCCATTACGGAGGCGCGCGGCTCGACGGCTCGGATCACGACGTCTAGAGAAGGTGGAGGTGGTACTGAAGAAGAGCTCGTCGCCGGCAGAGTTAGTCGTCAGACAAAGCTCGAAGACTCAGATCTGGGTGCTCGATCAGGCATATCTTGTCACGCCCCGCTCCCGTAGGAGCGATCGTCCTCGCTAAGGCGTGATGTCACACGGGCCTAGGTTGCGCCCGTGCAAGGCTAAGTCCAGAAACGACCGATTTGAGCTAGGCCACAGAGTCACACAGAGTGTCCCCATTTGCAGCGGAAAGTAAATGAATACAAATTGAAGCAAATTCAAACTCTTTATTATTTTCAAGAAGTTTACAAGCAGCGCTAGGTCGAGTTTACAAGTCTCTCAAGCCCTCTCTCTCTGAAACATAAAAGACGTGCCAAGTTGCTTATAAGATGGAATGATTCATGGCGATGTTCTGATACATTATGTCATGTATATGGTGCTTCAGCTCCTTGCAACACTCCAAGGCTCCAGAGTTAGCTCCGCGCCTTAGCACGTTCTAGGAAAGCTCCGCACCCGACGACATCTCTTGCGTCCTGCAAGCAAACTGTGGGATTATCAGTACATTGTTATGCACTGGTGGGGAGGCTAGCTCGCCCACAATGCCATTACCAAACACGTTCTATTTACTTTTGTGCACCGTCTATCATTCATTGTCTTTCTAATCTTTTCTTAGGGTCAGTTTCATGGCATATTTCAAGACCTATCTCGTGTTACTGATTTCAATGTGTTGCATGGAAATACATGCACGACTTACCCATACTTACCGTCCGGCCTTTCATGTCCAAAGTAAACCAAGTTAGTCAACAATTCATATGTAATAGCTTAACGTGATTCTCGTAAACATTCAGTGTCAAGGGCGTGTCCTTGCCTCAGATTCTAGTGCGTCGTAGACGTGTTTTCTAACTCATTTGCATGAAGTACTCTTTATCATTTGGTGTATTACATTCAAGCCCATTCAGAAGGCGCTTCATTCAGTTAACTTAGACTACTTTGTTTCAATACAAGGACTTGTACGTGGATTGCCACCAGCAAAGCCCACTTAATCTATATGTACCGGTCGCTGGCACCACAAGCCAATTTGGACACCTTCTCCTTTGGTATTCTCACCTATCAGAGCGTGCGGCTGGTACACCTTGATAGTTTCTTGAAATACTCCTGTACTTACGTCTCCGGGGTGGCCAAGCCTGCACCCAGGCCAGCACTGTAAGCCGCTTTGATTTCTGCCTAGGCCGGTCACGATCCTCCCTTTGATCGTGCTGCGGAAATCCCTTATTCTGCCTACCTCCCGTATACGAGGGGATTGTCCACGACCATTTCGTATTGACTTGTCATTTTAACTTAACGGCTGTCTCTGAGCCATAGGCTAACCCTTAGCCATAATGCGTTATCGACCAGGTTGGCGGCGACGTCCGTGCAGCGCGGGTAGCGAGCCCCGTTGCACGTCCCCGTCATACCTGTCGCTAACCATTCTTTCCTTTCTTTCTTATCTTTTATTCATTCATTCTTTTCTTTCTTTCACTTGTCCGTTCGTTCATTATTTTATTCACATATTCATTCATTCATTCGTTGATACATTATGCAACTCCCCGTGCGGGAGTCGTCTTGGCGACCCATCGGTCCCGAAGTCTTCCAATGTTGCTATACTCTACTCGGAACGACTATGTCGATAGTCTTCCGCTTTATTTGTGTAAATTATTCATTGTTTTATTGTTGAACGTATAAGGAACTTGAATGTAAGCTTGTGCCTTAGCACGAGCATGGAGCGCGGTGCGAGAGTTCGTATATTTTCCGAATCTTTTTCCATGTTCTAAATAAGCATACAAGATGGGATTATTCCCTTAGCTAGGTACGTTGAGTCATTTATTAGCATGCGCGATGTTATCGCCTAGCAATTTTAGCAATAGTATCCGTATTGTTATGTGTCTAGGCTAAGCAAAGACGGGTTCATCGGGGCCACCCACCTTAGCGATGTTCGCATCGGCCGAGCGATACTCCGAGCGCGCCTTTGAAAGTCTAAGTCCGGGTTCCTCTTTGACGGGCCAATGTAGCCTTGCATCGATTCTTCATCGGGTCGATGCAACTCTTCGAGTCGACGGCTCGTTTGAGTCGTCGCACTTGCCGTTTGAATCGGCGTTCCGCTAGGGCGGAGCGGGTCATTACATAATACACCACTCAAAATAAGTCTCGTCCTCGAGACTTCCTGAGTGCAGGTCATCCTACCGTTCCTTAACTCATGTCGTGTACGTATCTTAGACAATTTCTATCGAATGGCTTTATCGCTCGATGGCACCGAACTACACTCGATACCTTTCCAAGTTCCGTGCCGCATACGTTTGGTCGATTTTATTGAATGACTTTTCATTCATTTTAGAGTTGATGGTACTTATTCAATCATCGTATTTCTTCGACTTGGTTGCTATTTTGTCGTGCCATAGGACTGTAATGGTCGCACGAGGTGCGTTGTAATTCATCAAACACGAGAGTCGTAGGCTGAGGCAAACTCACTCATTCGTTCATGCACATCGCAACACCCACTTGCAGCTGCATTCGAGTTCATCATATCGCTGAGTTTGGATCGTGCACATATTCAAGGCGTCCCCCGAATACGTACATTTTAACCAAGCTTAGCGATTAGCGAAGTCGGACAAGCTACTCGTGATAGTTTTGATTTGCCGATCGTTTTGCTAACTTCGATTTTAAAACTGAACTCGTGTGCATCTCACTATCGTTTATCTCGGTCATCGAGATGACCCGATTCGCTTCTCAAGCGTTCTTGTCCACGGAATCAGCATAATTTCTTCTTAGCGGGGTCGACCAAGTCTACGTAATTTTTGTCCGATTCAAGACCAAGTATTGCAATATCATCGAGTACGTCTTCCTATCAATGATTCAATTCGTTATCCCAACTTTACTTGTGCATCATCCATTCCTATCATTCACTTCGTTTGGGGCCAATCTCGTTGTCGTTCACGCACACTCCCAGTTCCCCGTCCTACTTTAAGTCCTGTTGCCCCAAGTCTATCGTCCGTCCAGACGATACTGTAATATCAATCGCACAGGTTCAATCACTCGACATAGGGTCGTCTGCCTATCCGCTAGGTCAGCTCACAAGGTCATAGGTACAAGTCAAGTTCTCGGTTCATTATGCAAAGTCATTGCACGACGCTCGTCCCAATCCTATGGTCAAACCATTTTGTTCGTTTGTACGGGAGTTTCTACCCAAGTTCGCTTCACTCAAATTTCTAAACATCAAGCAGCGTTCACCCTATTCGCATCAACACATTCTCCGTTCCAAGTCCGAGCTCGTTTATGAAAGTCATCCTACGATATGTTGTCCTCAACCAAAATCTCGACATGTTATTATCGTGTGTCCGTACTAGCAATTATCGTAGTCTATCTCTTCAAGTATGTTTTGATACAATTCACCTATCCATCCTACCCAATCCACGTAGTCGATCACAAGGTCGTCTAGCCTTGCAATATGTCGCGCCCCGATCTCACGTAAGTCTGATTATCCACTACGGACATGAATCACCATGTCAACGTTCCCGCGGAGTAATCGTTCTCATCGGGACGTAACTCTTGCTTTGCGTCTAGACTTACTCATTTTCGATACGCAGATTGGGCCTACTCAATCCTCAACTTTACTTCGCCGTCTATCATACGTCCGATCAATCCTCAAATTTGCCTTCGCTTCAAACCACAAGTCGTAGCAATCAAAATTGCCATATCAAGGTATTTCGAGTTCGATCATTCCCGCTGGACATGGATCACCATGCCAATGCTCATGCGGAACGATCGTCCCAAATTCGACGTAACGCATGTGCGAGGCTGGAGTTGCGCTCGCACAAGACAAGATCGTTGTCGTTGTGGTCATCACCGAACAATCAAGTCACTTTCCTTCTTCATTCCAAACATTCATTTCTATCCAGATTCTCCAACATAGCATCTTTTGAAATAATAACTTCTAACACGATCATCATTCATCGAATCAGAGTACCTCCGAGTTATCGTACATCGATCTTTGATACACCTCAATACCATCGATGATGTACGTAACCTGACGATCTTCCTTTTGCAACGAATTTCGAGTCGTGCAACTTAATTCCTCAATTCATATTGTCTCGTGCTAACTCTTCATTGAGCAACATCCATTCCAAATCTTTAGTCATTCTCGTATCTCCAAATCAACGTTTTCTATGCACACTATCTTCCGATCATGCTATCTTCGATCTCGTCCATGAGTATTTCACCTTAACTCAAGTTCCAATCCATTCGACTAAATTCAAAATAACATGCACGATTTTCTATGTTTCCTCGACCAAGACCTCTATTCGTTTCATAATTTGCACTACGCATTCTTAATTCGTCCAAATGATATCTCGTTTGAGACTATCGAAGTCGTAACCAACTAAGCGTTACTCGTTCTAAGGCTTTGCGCGATATCATCGCTTGTCGACATACTCATTCTATCCGTAAATCCTTTAGTTTTGCTCGAACAATTTCTATAACGTCCATACACCACTCAGGGTTCGAGCCACTCGACTAGTCGTCGACACTCACTCTTATTCTTCTTCGAAGCTATCACATACACCACTCGGGGTTAAGTCATTCTATAAATCCTCAAAAGATCATTCGATTCCCAATCGATATGTTCAATCGCGCGTTCGCCCGTTCCTCAAAGTCTAAGAACCATTTTTTTCGTGTTGGCTTTAGCGTTGGTCAAGTAACGCCTCTATCAACATATGTTCTAAGTATCACTTATTCTCGTCCGAGCGATAGTAGATCTCGCTCGCAAATTCGTTCGCACCAGAAGGTCTAGGTGCGCGATACTCGGCACAACTTAGCCGAAAGGCTGCGTGCATAATCATCCCGTTCGAACTATACTCCGATCTCGTGTACCCGTTCGCTATGGTCAGCGTAAGGTTATTCAAGCACGCACTGCATTTGCTAACTTCGAGATTCGGTTTTCTTTCAACTCAAGTCCGTCGTAGTTTGGCACAAAGGCCTTCGCCTATCGATCCCGTTCAACCGAGTACTCGTACGAGCTTTTAAAAATATTAGACTTATTGTATCGAATATCCCAAGGCACAATGACAGAGAGCGTACACTTCTTTTGTTTCAAAACGAGCTTTCAAAACTGAGAGAATCGAAATGAAGTCCAAGGACGTAAAGCCGTGCTCTGATACCAATCTGTCACGCCTTGCTCCCGTAGGAGCGATCGTCCTCGCTAAGGCGTGATGCCGCACGGGCCTAGGTTGCGCCCGTGCAAGGCTAAGTCCAGAAACGGTCGATTTGAGCTAGGCCACAGAGTCGCACAGAGTGTCCCTATTTGCAGCAGAAAGTAAATGAACACAAATTGAAGCAAATTCAAACTCTTTATTGATTTTCAAGAAGTTTACAAGCGGCGCTAGACCGAGTTTACAAGTCTCTCAAGCCCTCTCTCTCTCTCTGAAACATAAAAGGTGTGCCAAGTGGCTTACAAGATGGAATGATTCATGGCGATGTTCCGATACATTATGTCCTGTATATGGTGCTTCAGCTCCTTGCAACGCTCCAAGGCTCCAGAGTTAGCTCCTTGCCTTAGCACGTTCTAGGAAAGCTCCACACCCGATGGCATCTCCTGCGTCCTGCAAGCAAACTGTGGGGTTATCAGTACATTGCTATGCACTGGTGGGGAGGCTAGCTCGCCCACAATGCTATCATTACCAAACACGTTCTATTTACTTTTGTGCACCGTCTATCATTCATTGTCTTTCTAATCTTTCCTTAGGGTCAGTTTCATGACATATTTCAAGAGCTATCTCGTGTTACCGATTTCAATGTGTTGCATGGAAATACATGCACGACTTACCCATACTTACCGTCCGGCCTTCCCTGTCCAAAGTAAACCAAGTTAGTCAACAATTCATATGTAATAGCTTAACGTGATTCTCGTAAACATTCAGTGTCGAGGGCGTGTCCTTGCCTCAGATTCTAGCGCGTCATAGACGTGTTTTCTAACTCATTTGCATAAAGTACTCTTTATCATTTGGTGTGTTACATTCAAGCCCGTTCAGAAGGCGCTTTATTCAGTTAACTTAGACTACTTTGTTTCAATGCAAGGACTTGCATGTGGATTGCCACCAACAAACCCACTTAATCTATATGCACCGATCGTTGGCACCACAAGCCAATTTGGACACCTTCTCCTTTGGTATTCTCACCTATCAGAGCGTACGGCTGGTACACCTTGATAGTTTCTTGAAATACTCCCACACTTATGTCTTTTGGGTGGCCAAGCCCGCACCGTAAGCCGCCTTGATTTCTGCCTAGGCCGGTCACGATCCTCCCTTTGATCGTGTCGCAGAAATCCCTTATTTTGCCTACCTCCCGTATACGAGGGGATTTTCCACGACCATTTCGTATTGACTTGTTATTTTAACTTAACCGTTGTCTCTGAGCCATAGGCTAACCCTTAGCCATAATGCGTTATCGACCAGGTTGGTGGCGGCGTCCATGCAACGCGGGTAGCGAGCCCCGTTGCACATCCACATCATACCTGTCGCTAACCATTCATTCATTTCTTTCTTATATTTTATTCATTCTTTCTTTTCTTTCTTTCACTTGTCCGTTCGTTCATTATTTCATTCACATATTCATTCATTCATTCGTTGATTTATTCATTCATTCATTCATTCGTTGATACATTATGCAACTCCCCGTGCGAAAGTCGCCTTGGCGACCCATCGGTCCCGAAGTCTTCCAATGTTGCTATACTCTACTCGGAACGACTATGTCGATAGTCTTCCATTTCATTTGTGTAAACCATTTATTGTTTCATTGTTGAACGCATAGGGAACTTGAATGTAAGCTTGTGCCTTAGCACGAGCATGGAGCGCGGTGCAAGAGTTCCTATATTTTCCGAATCTTTTTCCATGTTCTAAACAAGCATACAAGATTGGATTATTCCCTTAGCTAGGTGCGTTGAGTCATTTATTAGCATGCGCGGTGTTATCGCATAGCGATTCTAGCAATAGTATCCGTATTATTATGTGTCTAGGCTAAGCAAAGACGGGTTCATCGGAGCCACACACCTTAGCGATGTTCGCATCGGCCGAGCGATACTCCGAGCGCGCCTTTGAAAGTCTAAGTCCGGATTCCTCTTTGACGGACCAATGTAGCCTTGTATCGATTCTTCATCGGGTCGATGCAACTCTTCGAGTCGACGGCTCGTTTGAGTCGTCGTACTTACCGTTTGAATCGGCGTTCCGCTAGGGCGGAGCGGGTCATTACATAATACACCCATAATACACCACTCAAAACAAGTCTCATCCTCGAGACTTCCTGAGTGCAGGTCATCCTACCGTTCCTTAACTCATGTCGTGTACGTATCTTAGACAATTTATATCGAATGGATTTATCACTCGATGGCATCGAACTACACTCGATACCTTTCCAAGTTCCGTGCCGCATACGTTTGGTCGATTTTATTGAATGACTTTTCATTCATTTTAGAGTTTATGGTACTTATTCAATCAACGTATTTCTTCGACTTGGTTGCTATTTTGTCGTGCCATGGGACTGTAATGGTCGCACGAGGTGCGTTGTAATTCATCAAACACGAGAGTCGTAGGCTGAGGCAAACTCACTCATTCGTTCATGCGCATCGCAACACCCACTTGCAGCTGCATTCGAGTTTATCATATCGCTGAGTTTGGATCGTGCACATATTCAAGACATCCCCCGAATACATATATTTCAACCAAGCTTAGCGATTAGCGAAGTCGGACAAGCTACTCGTGAAAGTTTTGATTTGCCGATCGTTTTGCTAACTTCGATTTTAAAACCAAACTCGTGTGCATCTCACTATCGTTTATCTTGGTCATCGAGATGACCCGATTCGCTTCTCAAGCGTTCTTGTCTACGAAATCAGCATGATTTCTTCTTAGCGGGGTCGACAAAGTCTAAGTAAGTTCCGTCCGATTCAAGACCAAGTATTGCAATATCATCGAGTACGTCTTCCTATCAATGATTCAATTCGTTATCCCAACTTTACTTGTGCATCATCCATTCCTATCATTCACTTCGTTTGGGGACAATCTCGTTGTCGTTCACGCACACTCCCAGTTCCCCGTCCTACTCTAAGTCTTGTTGTCCCAAGTCTATCGTCCGTCCAGACGATACTGTAATATCAATCGCACATGTTCAATCACTCGGCATAGGGTCGTCCGCCTATCCGCTAGGTCAGCTCACAAGGTCATAGGTACAAGTCAAGTTCTCGGTTCATTGTGCAAAGTCATTGCACGACGCTCGCCCCAATCCTATGGTCAAACCATTTTGTTTGTTCGTACGAGAGTTTCTACCCAAGTTCGCTTCATTCAAATTTCTAAACATCAAGCAGCGTTCACCCTATTCGCATCAACACATTCTCCGTTCCAAGCCCGAGCTCGTTTAGGAAAGTCATCCTACGATAGGTTGTCCTCAACCAAATCCTCGACATGTTATTATCGTGTGTCCGTACTAGCAATTATCGTAGTCTATCTCTTCAAGTATGTTTTGATACAATTCACCTATCCAATCCACGTAGTCGATCACAAGGTCGTCTAGCCTTGCAATATGTTGTGCCCCGATCTCACACAAGTTTGATTATCCACGACGGACATGAATTACCATGTCAACGTTCCCGCGGAGTAATCGTTCTCATCGGAACGTAACTCTTGTGTTGCGTCTAGACTTACTCATTTTCGATACGCGGAGTAGGGGATGGGAGTAGAGATGGCCAGACGTGCTGGTGGTAGTGGTGATGGACAAGAAGGGGTGGCCGGAGGCGGAGGAGCTGGTGGTGAAGTTGGGATCTACGACAGCGAGGATTACCGGAGCTCGACCGGGCACGACGGCACGTGCGACAGAGGGGTGATCGAACAGGGAGGAGGAGAGAGAGAGTGGCAGGAGAGAGAGATAGTAAATAATATTCTGTAATTAAATATTAGGGAGTCTGCAACATTCTAATAGGAATGAATTGAAGTGCTCTACAAGCCAAGATGATATAAATGTAATTTGTAATAGATCTATTGGTATATAGTAAAGACTACTAACAGATCTAACTAAACACTAACTAATCTAATAATTAATAACTAATTACAAACTATTAATTAATTAGAAAATAATTCACTAATTAGGACTAACTAATAATTAGATGTTCATTAACTCAAATCATAGGCCCACAATCCAAGTTCTAAAGCTTGGTAGGTAATTAGGATAGCTAGCCTATAACCCAAGCCCAAAGCTTGGTAGGCTCAAAATAATTAAATATAAAATAATTCTGAAATTTAAATAATTAATTAAATAATAATAATCAGAATTTGAAATAAATTTACAATAATTCAAAAATAATTTTATAAATTCTCAAAAATTACAACATTGTTTTCCTAAAAATTGAATTTCAAGTCTAGAAAAATGATTTTATATCTCAAAAATTAGCTTAAAATTTTCAAAAATATAAATTCGAATTCTAGGTAGTTACAAATCTATCCACCTTACAAAAATTTCGTCCTCAAAATTTTAAATGGCACGATAAACACGATTAAGAATAACCAAATACGAAAACTTGAAGATGATTAAAATTAGTTAATCATGGAATTAAAATTTTAGGTACAACTAGGGGAGTGAGATGATTTAGGAGTGCTCATATGATCAAACTCAAAATTTAGGCATAGTAAAAATAGTGCCAAAATGATATAGTCATGATTAAATTCTAAACATGATCAAGAATAGAATTTTGACCTAAACACAATCAAAATTATTTAGGCAAAACTAGCATGGCTAGAAATAAATTTCAAAACACAATTAATCAAAATATGGTCAAAAATATTTAGGTTTTACGACTAATAGGGCTAAAATATGATTAATATATAAATGATACGACTAAGAATAATTAAAACAAGAATTTCAAAAATTGGCTTGATCAAAAATCAAATTTAAGAATGAGCACAAATCAAATCTAGAATTGATTCGAAGCATGATCAAAGGAGATAGATCGCTTAGGATCATAATCATCCAGGAAGAAAGATCAAAATCATATAAATATGATCTTTATCATGATCATAATATGATAAAAAATTATTTAGGTATGCCCAAGATCTAATCATAATCAAGAGAACCCAAAAAGATCGTCATGAAATGATTAAGTCAGAACCAAATCATTAAGGCACGATCAATATTAGAAATGAAATATAGTTACGATAAAAATCGTATAATACAATTTAAGGGTCGTTTAGATATGACCAAAATTCAAAAGTTTATAGGTATGATAATAAATGTAATCAAAATGATATAATTATAAACAAAATCTAGTATATATATTTATGGAAAACTAAATGGTAATTATAAGGATGTGAGGAATATCAAGTCACTATTACAAGAATTAGGAAAATCAAATGACAGTTACAAGATAGGATATGCAGGAAGGAAAATAACTTACAAAATAGTCATCTCCTTAACACCTCAAATGGAACCAATTTTCTATACTCGCTAAACTAGCTAAAACTCACAGCACCAAGAAAACCTACAGAGAACTAAGAAAACTATCTCAAGCACTATAACCAATTCTTTCATAAACTTAAAGGAATCTAACTAAAATCGACTAAATATAACTTTCTGCTAATATCGATTTATTTTAAATTTTAACATTAAGCCAACCTTCCCAATCTGACTACAATCATAATCGTCGATCAATATCTAGTTTAACAAATTCGCAAAATCTATGATTTCGAGAATTCCTAATCTAAAAGCCAGCTAGTCAGATTTAAATACTCAACGTTTAACAATCTTCCAAAAATTTCTTTACCACTATCTAGCTACCATGCTTCATTTTTGATATTCCAGAGTTGCCTACCAATGCTTTTGACTCCATTCCTCACCAACCCTACTTACAGCTTACTCTATCTTCACTATAACTCATGCCCTTCATAAAATTGGTCATCCCACGGAATTGCTATATTCATTCATTTATTGGAATTCGGTGCCTAGGCAATAGTAAGCACTACCAATGGTTATATCTTCTTCCTCTCGAATAAACATAATCTATAAATCCCTTAAGACTTATTACTAACTCACTTACTGAAGTTCTTCTATTACCTTTTATATATATATATATATATATATATATATATATATATATATATATATATATATATATATATATATATATAACTATCAAAATATATAACTATCAAAATATGGAACTATTAACAAAATACATGCAATACACTAGAGTCAAACCATGAAAGAGATTGGGCCAGTAGGTGTTGAAAGAATGGTTCTAATGAGTTTCTAGAAAAAATCAAGAAAAATTCTATAGAAAACATATGGTAATATAAATGATCTCTGAAAATGATATCAACTGCTACGATTTCAAATAAGGCCAAAATTTAAACTAATCAAGATAATTTTCTGTAAAGTTGTCAATTATGATAATAGGCCAAATATGTTATATTTATAACATGGATATAGTCTCAATAGTATCCAGAAACCATACATATCCGAAATCACTTTGCCTAGAGTTCATATTCCGTCAGTGTAGTGTACATCTGGCTGCAGTGGACCTTTGGTTCCATGACTCAAATAATGATAGATCACCAAATATTCTATCAACTTTATACAATATTGTCGGAACAACACAGGATGTCAAAATATTATACTTTTAGGACATAGCCTCAATAATATCCGAGAACCTATGAATACCTAAAATTACTTCGACTTAGAGCTTATGTCTCGCCAGTGCGCAGCTAGCTGCATTAAACCCGCGGTCTCCATAATCCAGATAAATGACTGCAGTGCGCATCTGCCATGCCATAATAGGTCATCGAGTATTTTCTCAACTTTATCCATATGAATTCCAAATGAGTTTATGAATATTCAAATAAATTCTAAAAGTCGTAATCATGATAGAAAGTAACATTATCTGTTCTTTAGAAAATAAAGAGATTTAGTAGTACAAGTTATGTTCTTTAGATATTAGGTCTTTGAGAATCAAGGGATTACTTACCAGTAGAAGAAAAGAAATGTCTGAAGTTAAGAGAAGTACATGTCCTCCGACCTTTCCCTATTCAATGGATTGAGAACATAAATATATTGATTTGATCAAACCTGACCCTAACTAATAGAAAAAGTACGACTTCAAGTTGAGTAGAAGAACTAGTAAAAATATTTTCATATCTACAGAACTACATAAGGGACGTTGACCTGTACCGGAATTATTTTACCAGAATTATTTTGAGAAAATAATTCCTTATGGTCAATGAAAAGTTTGGAGAATTAGATATGCAGGTTGGGCTAAGTAGTTAGTATAGGGCTCTATGGTATAATATTTAAATTGGTCAAAGAAAGTCAAATTGAAGTAGTCTAACAAAATCATTAAAGGAATTTGGAGGCTTGGAAATATTAGTTTTGCTAAAAGAGGAGTCAAAACTTCTAAAATAGTAATTGGCCTAGTCCCTAGAGAATTTTAGAAACTAATAGTGATAGGAAAAATAATCCTTCGAAAATATAGATAATAAATATATATAATCATACAATCGGCCTAAGCTGTTATTGAGCATTCCTATATCGCAGGCTCCCAATAGTACTCTAGTCCTAAGCACCATTAGACAGACCTGCATAGACCACCATTAAAAATGTGTCACGACCCGCTCCCAGTTTTCTGGATACAAGTCAGACACGCCCAGCCTACGATGTATCAACAACAGTAGTGAGTTGTTCTAAGCTTCAATTAATTGTTAAAATGATCAAATAATCCATTTGCTCATCATAACTACTAATCACATGCTAAATAATACACATTCCACTATATTCTTTTAGTACAACTTATGCAAGAGTATTCGGAGACAAATTCGGCAACTAAACTAAAAGGAGATAATAGACATCTGTCTTATGAAACTATCTAAAAGAATATTTGCATATGATCTTCTAAAACTTTCAAGGTGTTGTCCAATCCAATCATCATGCCCTAGTATAATATGTCAACGATCCAGTCATAAAAGGAGAAAAGTACAATCTATAATAATAAAGCAGTACAACATGTTAACAAGCAAAGGAATAATGAAACATGATGAATATGAATTGTAAATGCATAATCTAAACAGAATATGAACATGTAATCAAAAGATCCTAATAATTGAATTTGAAATACATACTAAAATATATGACCGGTTGGGTAAAGATCATGAATAAGAACAAGTAAATGGTACGACTTAATCACACGTGCACATGTGTGCGATTAAGCTATCAATATGAATCCTAAGTTGGGCTTTGGTCACATATCCATAGTATTTTCCCTCCCCAATATACAAGTAAAGATCATGAACCAGAATATAGAACAAGTCGTGTAACAATGTGTCAAATATGAAAAGACCATGGCATGAAGTAAATGAATGAAAATCATAGAAGTACTTACCTTGTTCTGGAAGGTCAAATATGTTTCAATGTCAACCTATAATAGGGCAAGAATAGGTTAGATTCTAAACTAACAATCTAGCCAATATCGCTAGCTAACAACTAATTTCATTATTAATATATATACCCTAGCAAACATATATATATATATATATATATATATATATATATATATATATATATATATATATATATATATATATATATATATATATTATCTAACAATATCTTAGAAAATATGTACCCTAGCTTTAATCAAAATAATTACAAGCAAAACACCTTAAACTATATTTTAGCAAAAATCATTTATTAAGGAATACTAGAAAATATTTACAATATTAGGAAAATAGGTTTTATTTAGTCAAAATATTAGAATTAATATCTTGAAAATACTTTAATCATTACTTGATAAAACTTTTTTAATTAAAATATTTGATAATAATATAACCAAAATAATATTACTCCTAATATATGATACAGTCATAACCTATATTATACAAATAATACTTATACATAATATAAACATATTTTTTTAATACATAATATTAACATATATATATATATATATATATATATATATATATATATATATATATATATATATATATATATAATGCATACACAATTACCTACCTAATATTAATAAATAATGTATAAATATAATATGTATATATGGGTTTAAATCCATTACCAAAAATATTTGTATGTCTACTGCTGGGCTTGAGATTAATCCTGGCCAAAACAAAATTTGGCAAATATATACAGATATAAATACAAAAAATAGAGTTACTGGCTGGCCTGGCCCAACTAATAAAAACAAATTCAAACAGACTGGCCCTAAGCCACCTTAGAATTTATTAAACAAAGAAATAATGAATCACTGGGCAAGAAGCCCAAGCCCATAGGAATAACAACCGATTACATTAACCATTGGCTGAGCCCAAAGCTCTTAGGGCTTACAAAACCTAAGTCAAAAATGTTAGGTTTTAACCTAACTCTCTCTTCTGGGAAGAGAGAAAGGCGGCTGCCTAAAAATTGAGAGAGAGAGAGAGAGAGAGAGAGAGAGAGAGAGAGGCTTCTCTCTGAGAAAATGGGGAGAAGCAGGAGCGGAGAAGGAGAAGAAGAAGAAGAAGGAGGTTGCGTGGGGGAGAGGCAGAGAGCTCACCAAAAGCAACGTGCGGCAGGGAGCTATCGGTGGCCTCGAGACTAGCGTAGAGATCCGGCACGGAGGTGCGCGGCTTACGGCTCGGATCACGACGTCTAGAGACGGTAGAGGATGTACTGAAGAACTCATCGTCGACGGAGTCAGTCGTTAGACAGAGCTCGAAGACTCAGATCTGGGTGCTTGACCGGACAGATCTGAAGGTGGTGCGCCGCTGGGTTCGTAGTGGCCGACGGGTGCTCCGGATCTGGTTCGAGAGAAAAAAGGGAAGACGATGACTCATCTCTCGGCGGTTGGTGAAGGAATGTGGATCGTCGAAGAGGGCGGCGCCGGAGGCTATCCAGACGGCAGAGACGCACTAGAGGCGGGTCAACGGTGGAGATACGCCAGATCTGAACTGGAGGTCTCGGCGTTGGGCGAAGATCAAGGGCGAGTCACAATCTCGGCCAGAGGCGGTGGCGACACAGCGCGGAGGAGGGCTCGCCGCAGGATCTGGTCATCGTCCGGCTTGCGACGTTCAAGTGAGGGTTTTAATGACGTGGTATGGTGATTTGGGGTTTGTGGTGGTGGTGTTGTAGAGAGGTGGAGAATGAAGGTTGATGACGGTGGTTAGATGAGGATGGCGGTAGCGGTGTCGACTATGAAGGGTTGGGTGGTGGTGACGCTAGTGGTTGAGGGATAGGGTGAGGTAATCGTGCTGGCCGCTAGGGTGGTGCTTGCGTCGGGACTGGTGGAGGGAACGGTGGTGTTATGGCCAGAGAGTGGCTCGGCCAGGACTGGACTGATTGGGAAGAATGGTGAGGGTGGAGGTGATAGTGAGGGGTCATCAGAGTAGGGGATGGGAGAAGAAATGGCCAGACTTGCTGGTGGCGTTGGTGATGGATAGGGAGGGGTGACCGGAGGGGCGAAGGAGCCGGTAGTGAAGTTGGGATCTACGGCGGCAAGGATCGCCGGAGCTCGGCTGGGCACAACAGCACGCGTGACGGAGGGATGATCGGACATGAGAGAAAGAGAGTGAGTGACAGGAGAGAGAGAGACTAAAGAATATTCTATAATATAATATTGAAGAGTCTTCAATATTTTAATAGGAAGGAATTGGAGTGCTCTCTAAGCCAAGATTGTACAAATATAATTTGTAGTAGATTTAGGGGTATATAGTAAAGACTACAACAGATCTAACTAACCACTAACTAAACACTAACTAATCTAGTAATTAATAACTAATTACAACTATTAGTTAATTAGCAAATAATTCACTAATTAGGACTAACTAATATTTAGATGTTCATTAACTCAAAATTATAGGCCCACAATCCAAGTCCCAAGGCTTGGTAGGTAATTAGGATAGCTAGCCCATAATCCAAGCCCAAAGCTTGGTAGGCTCACAATAATTAAATAATAAAATAATTCTGAAAGGTAAATAATTAATTAATAATCAGAATTTGAAATAAATTTACAATAATCCGAAAATGACTTTATAAATTCTCAAAAATTACAACATTGTTTTCCCAAAAATAGAATTTCAAATCTAGAAAAATAATTTTATATTTCAAAAATTAGATCAAAATTTTCAAAAATAGAACTTCGAATTCTAGGTAGTTACAGTCTCCCATTGGTGGCATCATGACGGACAATGAGCTCGACATGATTTGAAGAAGTGACGACCAAGGTATGCTTTGTAGACTTCCAGGATATTGTTGTATCCTAAATGGTAAAGATAAACCAGTTTGGGATCTCGTCTTGTGCGGGTCAAATAAATAACCAACATCAGAGTACCAATTAGGCAGAGTCATTCTTAGGATCAAGGGAATTTGATCTAATTTGAGAGATAGAATAAGCTCATTACAATAGTACCCTTAAGGTAATAGAAGATGTATTGTAAGACATTACAGTAGTTGCATGTTGGCGCAATGCTAAATTTAGCTAGGAGATTTACTATAAATGAGATATCTAGTTTAGTATATTAAGCTAAGTACAATAATGCATGCATTTAGATATGGAACTCCATGTCTAATACCTTTTCATCTTATTCCTTAGGACAAAATAGGTCTCGTATTGCATCTAGAGAACGGACAACCATGTGTGTAGTAGAGGATTTTCCTTGTCCATATTAAAATGACGTAACACATTCTGGTTGTAATTCAAGTGGTGAACCAAAACACCTTCGATACAATGCTCATTATGTAGGCCTAAGAAGAATTGCATTTTCCCCTCATATCAAATTTTGACTTCAGGTGTGAGGCAGTTATCTCAAGCTCTTCAACAGTTTCGATGAGATCCATATCATTAATACATACTGCTATAATCATAAATCTACTACCAAGCGACTGTGAGAATAGAACAAATAAATGAAATAAAGAATAACAAGTCCACTGTCTAAAGGAAAAATTATATGGTCCGCAAAGGAAGAGTCTTGACTGTGTCGTACTCCTCGATATACTGTCAATTGTCTATACCTAAAAAGATCATCAGGTCCTCAAAGGGACGTAACAAGACACATAATATACAAGCTTACTTTGACAATAATAATATGCATGAAAAAGGCAAAAAATGGTATGAGAAATAAAGACTGAAGAATACACAATACAAGAATGAAAACATGAAGAATGTGGCATGTTATTGAGAATCGTGCTAATTATAATGTCCCAATCCTAGTATACGTAGGATTAGGAGACCGTATACATGCCAGCTACGTATCGAGAGGACTCTAGCCCAGCTTGAGTACGTATAAGTTGTCCTGTTGTTCTAAATCAATTATATCTTAGTCCACAAAATAATGATAAAAATAACGAATCAAGTGCACTAAGGTTGATCATACCGTAATATATTGATTCTAGAATAGATAAATATATTAGAGTGGATCCCCAATAATACATGTATCATCAACAAGCTAGAAGAAAGATAAAGCTTGTAAAAGACTAGGCTATAATAACAACATGAATCAAATATTGGACAAAATATAAATAAGAAAGAAAATGATAATAGCATCAACTAAATATACCTGAAGTCTTGGTGCAGCAACCATCCTCCATCAATATAGTATACCTTGGTAATTTCATCTAATACCTAGAAAGATCACCAGGTCCTCAAGGGACTAGAAAAATACATAATATACATGCTACTAAATAATAATAAATAACATACGCAGAAAGGTAGAGAAATAACAACAGAGAAGATACAAGTGAGGACGCAGGCATAAGAGTAGTACTACTAGACGTGACTACAAGGTAAAGTCGAGTAAAACTGCAGTGCGATGCGGCTAACTGTCCTACAAAAGCAATACGGGGCGTGCTAACTATCTACGTAAAGTCTCTATCGCAACACGGTGCGTACTAACGATCGAGATTGGTCAATAGCCAAGTACTAATAATGATGTCAAGGAACTATGGAGCAAGTCCTATATAGAGTCTCTATCGCAACACGGTATGTACTAACGACGACTAGAGAACAAGTCATGTATAAAGTCTCCATCGCAGCACGGTGCGTACTAACGATCGAGAGGAAAGAAGTAGTCATGGTACATACAAGGCAATGACTCGAACAACTATAAAAGTGTATAAAAAGAAAATGATAGGCAGGTGACATGATAAAACAAGAAAATAAAATATACAAGGCAACAAGTACATAATACAAAAGAGACATGTATAAACAGAAGTAAAGGAAAGTATGCATTAAAATAAACTTATATAGAGCAAGGTATACTTGCTTGGTGGTATTTTGTAGAAGCTACAATGTCCCACAAATAACTCGTTATATCAAAGAGCCACAAAACTTGAACTCCCGCAAACGTCTATGGATGCTGAAACAGACATATCCAACATTTTTGGCATAAAAATGTCTAGATTTGACTACCCATACGTCCAATTATGGACACAGGAACAAAATGGTAATTTTGGGTCAAAATAGTGTCCTTCGTTGGACCCGCTTTGTACCGAAAAAATGTGCTAGAACTTATGGTCTCTAAATTCAACAAATTATTTATCTACGAGTCCAGTTTTTCGTTACGAACTCAACGATATGTCCAGTTTTGGATTCCGATAAGTCGTGCACATAATTGCTCGTTGATTTGGATAGTAGGCCCGCCAAAATAGTGTTCCGGTCAACCTTCTCATAATCAGATTATACTTGGCTCACAGGATAGAAAAAAGATACGAGTCTAGTGGCGCAAGTTTTTTCATGATGTGACAAACGTGCACAAAGTAATTAAGATTTTTACAAAGTGGTCGATATGGTGTTCTTCGACCGATACGCCTCGAATTCATCGTACACATGCAACCAATTCGAGTTCCGTCAAAGCACACATGTCCACAACATCTGTATGCACATTTTTATGCCTTCGGATTGCGACAAAGTCGTCCGATTTGTCATGACAGAGCCCGTATCGGTAGATTTTCAAAGTTTTCAAAAACAATTTAACATGTTTTTCCTTGATTTTTGAAAACAAATTTTTTGATATAAAATAGATGAAAGTAAAAAACTACAAAAAGCATTTCGAAACTATATAGGTTGTCTTCAAACCTATTTTGGTAGTTTTCTAAATTAGTCGATGGATCGACAAATATTCGTCTTCCAAAATAGGGTCATAAATTGATTTTTGTGTTCTCTTTTTAAAACCCAGAACTGGGTTTTATCGAGTTTTTGGTCCCGAATTACAATCGAACTAACACGTATCATAATAATCTAATTAACAAGAGTTGAAGGGTTAGGTCATGATCTAACCTGAGTAATCGGCTTGAGAAACGACTGAGTGGTCGTAGAAAAATTACCACGCGAAAGTGGCATCGCAGAACTGCGATGCTGCTGCTATAACCGCGACTGCTGTTCGCTGCGGCCGGCCGCCGGCGGTGTGTCGGTCTCGGTGGTGGTCGCCTGGACGTCAGGGATGATTGGGTCACGGCGTAGGCTTGGCTAGGGTTTGCTAGGAGAGTCCCTCTTCCTATTGCTTATGTCGAACATATAAGGGGGAAAGAAGTTCGGGCCTGTGGGTTTCCTTCATCTCGCGAGATTTTCATTATTTTTTTCTTTTTTCTTTTGATATATATATATATATATATATATATATATATATATA